>JAPEIY010000001.1:36376443-36388778 GCA_026122135.1 Cathorops aguadulce | reverse complement strand
GGGATAGGCTCCAGCTCGCCTGCGACCCTGTAGAACAGGATAAAGCGGCTACAGATGATGAGATGAGATGAGTTTCTTAGTGTGATGCCTGTAATAAAATATCTGTTTGTCTCCTCACTCCCCCGTCTAGACATCTATGAATTAACACAACCTGAACAGGTTTTGCACAAACTGGGATGTCTGTAATCTACTCAGCAGAAAACAATTTTTTTTTTCTGCAAGTAGCTTGCTATAGCTTTATTCTACCAGAGACTGTGAAATTTCCAAATCAGCACCTTTCAGCTTCGGATTGTATTTCTATATGAGCATCAAGAGCCAACCAATAAATATACTGAATTCTTTCCACAGTAGCGCTAATCACAAAAAAAAAATGAGCTGAAAAGAAAACTGATTAGACTGAGCAAGAACACAACCTACCAGTAAAACGAAGGGTTTTAGAGAGTACACACTGGATGGACAGAAGCCACAGAATCTGTTATTTGGCATTTTTAGGAAACCATCAATGGGTAACTGAGTTCAATGAGGGTATACGATGTTAATTTTAATCTTGTTGATGTGCAGGGTTGTTTCTCTTCCTGTGGTTCTACAGTACAATGAAGAAGAACAAGAGTCTGGAGCCAAAAACTTCAACTTTGTCCGAGCCAGTCAGTTCTACCCAGTAAATGCTTATGAAAGCAGCTTTACCCAGTGATTAGATATTACATGTCATTTAGTGGTGATGTGGTTATACATAATATACTAATAGATATCAATACAACACAATGCCAGAACTGTTGGTCTTTAGATTATATAACTAATCTGAAACACACTTCATCACCTCAATCTGTGTAACCCAGTACGAGTTTCATAATCAGCTGCTCGGTTCCCTCTTTTCCACTGTGAGTTAATGAGATTCTTATTGTCAACACTATGTAAGTCAATGACACACATTGTTTTGGATATAATGATCCAGTACATTTTATATTCATTCATTCTCCATCGTCTCTATTTTCAACTACACTGATATGATCTGATCTGATCTTTTGGGTTTACATATAAAGTATCCTTATTCTTAAATTAATGTAAACTTTATATATGATTATACAGCTCTCTTATACTCTAATAAAGTGACGCTGTGATACATTATTATAATGATTTGAATCCTGACTCTTTGAGATATCACAGTATCCCCTGCTGGCCATACTGGACATTAACTTCACTTGTGGATATGGATGGGATAGGATGGACAAATTATACTTGGAACAGCAATGCAATGTGAATTTCATAATTTTGTACTTTTTTAGTAACTTAAACCTAAAGTTAAGCAGTCTAGTATAACTGTAATCTTTTTAAAAACTTTGAATTTCCATTTATTTTTAAATAGGCCTTATTTGAGTATGGGTGCCATGGTGGTGTAGTGGTTAGCGCTGTTGCCTCACAGCAAGAAGGTCCGGGTTCGAGCCCCGTGACTGCCTGTAGTCAGCTGGGATAGGCTCCAGCTTGCCTGTGAACCTGTAGAACAGGATAAAGCAGCTAGAGATAATGAGATGAGATAAGATGGATTATAGCAACTTCATTGCAGAGAAATCTTGATTTGCATTTTAATAAATAAAATGAGTTAAACATTGGAAGCCATGGCCTGATGGTTAGAGAACAGCTTTGGGACCAAAAGGTTGCTGGTTTGATTCCCTGGACCAGCAGGAATGGCTGAAGTGCCCTTGAATGAGGCATTGAACCCCGACTGCTCCCTGGGTGCTGTAGCATAGCTGCCCACTGCTCTGGGTGCGTGTTCACTGCTTCAGATGGGTTAAAGGCCAAGGAGGAATTTCACAAGTATATGTCTGATGAATAAACTTCTTGTCTTGAGTACTGCAACTAAAAAGTTTTGCTGTGAATGTCATTCTGTCACTGCAGAACGACCCATTAATGTACAGCAATTAAGAGCAGAAACAAACTAAGTCTAATTGTAAATGGATAATGTTGTAATGCTGTAAATATGGGCAATGTTAATTATTACCAGTAGGGGCAACCGATGACCATTAGAATGTATGGATGTGTACTACTCTTAGTGCAGCCAGGGTAGAATCAGAAAAAGACTAGATGTTCCGTTGGCAAGTCATGTTTCAGTTCTCTCAGATACCGTTATGTATGTTTGATTATTTACAATTCAGATAAAGGTGAAAACTCGGCATCTGTGTTTCGTGGTTCTTTTTATTTCACAAGCTACCACATATTTTTGGCGACGAGGTGAACTGGATGAGTTTGTTTTCGCGTTTATTTTTTGTTGTTAGCTATAGCTAGTCAAGTGTAATAGCTAGCTTTAGGCGGCAAGCTGCGATGAGTGAAAACGGTGGAGAGGAACAACAACAAGCTATCGCCAAGGAACAAGAGGAGGTCGTCGAGAGGAACAGAGCGCCAGTTGCTGTGGAAAGGGGACAGGGAGAAGGACAACGACCTGTGCAGATCATGGCAACGTTCGGGACAATCGGTGAATATGTGGAGGGAGACGAGGATTGGACTGAGTATGAGGAAAGGTTGGGACACTTTTTCAATGCTAACGGAATTACTGAAGAGGCTAGGAAGCGCTCGATTCTCCTGAGTGTGTGTGGGGCAAAGACTTATAAGCTGATGAGGAACTTAGCTACACCACGGAAACCAGGTGAAATTCCATATGCAGATTTAGTCAAACTCGTAGGCGACCACCACAATCCAAAACCGTCTGTAATTGTCCAGCGTTTCAAGTTCCACAGTCACTTCAGAAAGTCAGGTCAGTCAGTGGCTAACTTCGTAGCAGAGCTTCGACAGCTGTCAGAGCATTGTGAATTCGGAGCGGTGCTAGACGACATGCTACGTGACCGACTTGTGTGCGGCATAAATGATGATGCGATTCAGCGCCGCTTGCTGAGTGAGACAACACCAACATTGACTTTCAAAAGAGCGCTAGAGCTTTCTCAGGGCATGGAAATGGCTGCTAGCAATGCCAAAGACATCCAAAAAGGGCATGCTGGAGCACAACCTGTGGCAGTGCATCATGTAAAGAAAGACAGTTCGAAATCTGGCAAGCCAGTTGAATGTTTTAGGTGTGGAGGGGCACACTATGCAAATGAATGCAAATTCAAGGATGCAGTCTGCTATGGTTGCAAGAAAAAAGGACACTTAGAAAAGAAGTGCAGAGGTGCTAAAAACAAAACAAAGACTGAAAAAGGGAAAGGAAAGCAAAATCAGGCTGCCACACACCATGTAGAGGAAGCAAGCGAAGAGGCTGTGTGTTCTTTTGACATGTTTGCAGTGGACACTGATGAGGAACCGCCTATGCCATATTATGCCACAGTCACCGTGCACGGACAGGAGGTCAAGTTTGAGATCGATTCAGGAGCAACAGCGTCGGTCATCAGCGAGGAGACCTACAAGAGGACCTGGAGGTCCAACCCACCGCCCCTGACTCCATCAAAGCTCCAGCTGAGGACATACACCGGTCAGCCCATTCCCCACCTTGGAGTGCTAAAGGTGAGCATCGCAGTGGGAAATCAGAAGGCTAAGGGGAGACTAGTGGTGGCCAAGGGTAGTGGACCCAGTCTTTTGGGCCGTGACTGGCTCAGAAAAATCAAGCTTAATTGGCATGAGGTGAAGTACACAGGCACAACAGAGGATGTTCTGCAGCGATACAGTGAGGTGTTCAGAGACGAGCTGGGCACACTCAAGGGAATGACAGTGAAACTGCACATTGACCCCAATGCCACACCACGTTTCTACAAGCCCAGAGTGGTACCCTATGCCATGAAACAGAAAGTGGAGGAGGAGCTGGAGCGCTTACAGGCGCTGGGCATCATTGAGCCAGTCCAGTTCTCCAAGTGGGCAGCTCCCATTGTTCCTGTTATGAAACCTGACAAAACAGTGCGAATATGTGGGGACTATAAACTTACCGTGAACCAGGTCTCAAAGCTGGAGGAGTACCCGTTGCCACGGGTGGATGACCTGTTTGCAACTCTGGCTGGGGGCAAGTCGTTCACAAAACTGGACATGAGCCACGCCTATCAGCAGCTGCTGCTAGACGATGAGTCCAAGGAGTTCGTCACAATCAACACGCACAAGGGATTGTTCAAGTACAACCGCCTAGTGTTTGGAGTGGCGTCCAGCCCCGCCATTTTCCAAAGGACAATGGACAGTCTGTTGCAAGGCATCCCACACGTAGCATGCTACCTGGATGATCTGCTCATTACGGGTGCTACAGAGGCCGAGCATCTCAGCAACTTGGAGCAGGTGCTACAAAGACTCTCAGATGCAGGGCTGAGACTGAAAAGAGACAAATGCGTGTTCATGGCACCAGGTGTCACTTACCTGGGACATAAGATAACAGCTGAGGGTATCTGCCCAGTGGAGGACAAAGTGCGAGCTGTCAAGGAAGCCCCGAGCCCCAAGAACGTCACCGAACTCAGATCCTTTCTTGGGATGGTGAATTACTATGGCAAATTTCTGCAGGACCTTTCAAAGGTCTTGGCGCCGCTGTACAAACTACTGCACAATGACACAAAGTGGCAGTGGTGTGATGAGCAAGAAAAAGCGTTCAAGGAAGTGAAAGAACTGCTCCAGTCAGCGAAACTGCTTGTGCATTTCGATCCCGACAAAGAGGTGACCCTCTCATGTGATGCCTCGCCGTATGGTGTAGGGGCAGTGCTGTCCCACGTAATGGAAGATGGATCAGAGAAGCCTATTGGCTTTGCTTCACGCACGTTGACGGCTGCAGAAAAGGGGTACTTGCAGCTAGACAAGGAAGGTCTGGCAATTGTTTGCGGTTAAGCGCTTCCATCAGTACCTCTACGGCCGTCCCTTCAAAATCCATACAGACCATAAGCCACTGATGAGTCTGTTTGGCGAGACACGTTGCATCCCCCCACTTGCCTCCGCCCGAATCCAACGTTGGGCACTAACATTGTCAGCCTACCAATACACCATGGAGTACAGGGCAGGAAAGGACAATGCAAATGCTGATGCACTCAGTCGCCTGCCATTGCCCGAGATACCAGTCACCACTTACGTGCCTCCAGAGACTGTCTTTTCGTTAGAGAAGTTGTCGGAAACACCAGTGACTGCATCCCAGGTCAAGCAATGGACCGAGCGAGACCCTGTCCTGTCTAAGGTAAAGACTTACCTGCTACAAGGCTGGCCTGCGGTGATAGAGAGTGAGGATTTGAGGCCTTATGTGAAAAGAAAGACTGAACTGAGCTTACAAGATGGTTGCATCTTCTGGGGGACGAGGGTCGTCGTGCCTCCCCCAGGCCGCTCACAAATCATGGAGGAAGTGCATGAGACACATCCAGGTGTGTCTAGGATGAAAAGTCTAGCAAGATCCTACGTCTGGTGGCCGAGAATGGATTTAGACCTGGAAAACAAGGTAAAATCATGCTCACAGTGTCAGGCCAATCAGAAAATGTCGCCACCAGCTCCCTTGCATCCATGGGAGTGGCCAGACCATCCCTGGTCTAGATTACATCTGGACTTTGCAGGGCCCTTCATGGGGCAGATGTTTCTTGTCATGGTCGACGCCCACTCTAAGTGGATAGAATGTCACATCATGGGCAACATAACAGCTCCCTCAACCATTGAGAAACTCAGACAAGTGTTTGCAGTTCATGGTCTACCTGACACCCTAGTCACGGACAACGGTCCAACCTTCACAAGTGAGCTGTTCAGTGACTTCATGGAACAGAATGGAATCCGTCACATTCGCACAGCTCCTTTCCATCCAGCATCGAATGGACTGGCTGAACGTGCTGTCCAGACAGTGAAGGAAGGGTTGAAGCGCATGACAGGTGATTCTCTGAGTACTAGACTCTCACGTTTCCTGTTCAAGTACCGCCTCACACCTCAGACCACTACTGCACGTACACCAGCAGAGATGTTGATGGGCCGTAGGCCTAAGTCAAGGCTAGATCTGCTTCGCCCTGACTTGAAAGCAAAGGTAGCGAGAAAGCAAGAAAAGCAGAAGGAGAGGCACGATCTTCATGCGAGAGAGAGACTGCTGAAACCAGGTGACAATGTCTATGTCAAGAATTTCTGCAGTAACTCCAAGCAGCAATGGCTTCCTGGGGTTATCCTGACACAGAATGGTCCCGTCTCCTACGTCATCAAACTGACAGATGGACGAGTGTTCCGCAGGCATCAGGACCACGTGCGGCTGCGTCATGATAAAGGCCCAGAGACTGTCAGCACTGCAGAGTTGCCACTGGTGACTCCTGGAGGAGCGTCTTTGGCAGAGGAATCACCACCGGAGGTGTCTGTGCCACCGGCAGAGAATGGACAGTCACACACTGACACACAGACACCACAGACCCCTGTGGTGACCGCAGCACAGGAGTCTCCCAAAGCTCCAACGCCTGTGGTGACTGCTGTTCCACAGGAGACAGTGCGCAGATCACAGCGTGCTCGAAAGGCTCCTGATAGACTGAATTTTTGATAAGTATTACTGCTTTTCTTTAATAATGCATATACCATGTTCTGTTATGTGTATGCTAAGATAATTTGTTTGAAGTGTTAAGGTCAGTATAGGTGTATGAAAGTAATCGACACCAGATTCATTTTCAGTTTCTTGAATAGTTAAGGGAGGAATTTCTGAACTTAGTGGGGGAGGAGTGTTGTAATGCTGTAAATATGGGCGATGTTAATTATTACCAGTAGGGGCGCCCGATGACCATTAGAATGTATGGATGTGTACTACTCTTAGTGCAGCCAGGGTAGAATAAGAAGACTAGATGTTCCGTTGGCAAGTCATGTTTCAGTTCTTTCCGATGCCGTTATGTATGTTTGAGTATTTACAACTCAGATAAAGGTGAAAACTTGGCATCTGTGTTTTGTGGTTCTTTTTATTTCACAAGCTACCACAGGCTCTTCCAATTCTTGAAGTACTGGAGGTTTACTGATGGGTGAGCTGGTGGCTAATGGGACTTGGATGGCTGATTTGAGGCATGATACATGAAATGACAGGGCCATGTGGCAACATGCTGGAAGTTCCAATTTGTATGAGACTTCATTTATTTTGTTCTGTATCTTGAAGGGGCCTATGTAGCAGGCTTTGGGAGATTTGTGATCTGTGACAAAGTATATAGCTAAATGGGACCAGGGTTGTTGCAGTATGGGTAGAAGGGGGACCCAGCAGGGGGATCTCTGGGTACTTTCACTTGAGCACAAGCTGAACATGAGGAAATTAATTGGTTAATCTCAGTTAACATGTTCTCCCACCAATACTTGTTTCAGAGGAGTTGGTAAGTTCTCTGACTGCTTGTATACCTGGTTGCAGGAGATGAGTGAGCCCAGGTGATGAGCTGCCCTCAGAAACATGGTAGTACATACTGTACATATGGGTGGACAGCAGGAATCTGGTAGGTTGTGTGGCTGGGCCTCAGCTATGGGCTTGTCGATTTCCAAGGTAATTGAATTGATGAAATAGTCAAGAAGTAAAATGGGAGTGGGTTCACTGCCGGAGCTGGTTGTAGTATGTAATCTGGAGAGAGCATTGGCCTTGGCATTCTTGGAACCAGGATGAGTAGAAATGGTGAAATGGAATCAAGTGAAAAACAGGGCCCATAAGGCTTGCCAGGGGTTCAGTCACTTGGCTGTTTTGAGGTATTCCAAATTTTTATGGTCTGAAGATGATAAATGGATGGGTGGCACCCTCTAACCAATGTGTTTATTCTTCTAGGGCAAGCTTAATAGTGAGAAGTTCTCAGTTGCCAATGTCATAGTTTTGTTTGGTCAGAGAGAATTTATTTGAAAAGAATATGACGGGGTGCAATTTGGGTTTTTCCCCTAGGTGTTGTGACAGAACCCATCCCACCCCATTTTGGATGCATCTACTTCCACTATGAAGGGTTTGGTGGGATCGGGGTGTCTGAGGATGTGTGCCAAAATGAATGCAGACTTGAGATGTTCAAAAGCCTCTCCTGCAGCAGGGTTCCATAGGAGGCGCTTGGACCCTTTCTTCAGCAGTGAGGTGAGAAGATCCACAATGGTGCTAAACCCCCAATGAATATACAGTAAAAATTTGTGAATTCAAGCAGGGTTGGAAGTTCTGAAGTTCTTTTATTGTGCTGGGTCTAGGCCAGGAGGTAACTGCCAATACCTTGTTCGTGACCATACTGACTCCATTAGCACTGATATACCCAAAGAACGAGATTCAGGTCACATGGAACTTGCATTTTTCTGCTTTTACATAGAGCTGATATTCAAAGAGTTGAGTGAGCACAGAGATTACATGTTGGTGGTGTGTGTCTTCTTCAGGTGAGTAGATCAAAATATCGTCTATATAGGCGATAACATATCGTCCCAACATGTCACAGAGGACATCATTTATTAAACACTGGAAGACCTTGGGTGCACAAGAAAGGCCATACCACATCATGCAGTACTCAAACTGTCCAAAGATGGTGCTCAAGGTTGTCTTCCACTCGTCACCCCTTTCAGATGTGGACCAAATTGTACTCACTACTTAAGTCTAATTTAGTGAAGATGCTGGCCTCCTGAAGTTGTTCTAGGGCTAAAGGTACAAGCAGAAGTGGATATGGGTACTTAACTGCGATCTGGTTCAAATCCCTATAATCGATACATTACTTATAAAGATGTGGCTGGATGGGTGAATGGATGTAACCTTGTTTCAGAGCCTCCTGAACATATTCCTCCATGGCCTTTTATTCAGCAATGGACAGTGGGTAGATTCTGTTGCATGGAGAGGTTGTGCCCAGGAGAAGGTCTATGGTGTAGTTGTAGGGACGGTGCAGGGGAGGCCACTGGCTTTACCCTTGCTAAGCACTTCCTTGAGTGGGTGATAACAGGCTGGTACATGCTCTATGCCCCCAGCCTTGGGGCTTTCTACAGATGTAGAGGCTCAAATGATTCATGGGAGCTGTAGACAATCATGGAAACATGTGGGAGACTACTGGAGAACTTCACAATGCTGCCAGGAGATAAAGGTTGTGTTGTTGCAGCCAAGGGAAACCTACAACTATGACATATCGAGCAATATTCATGACAAATAAAGATGTGTTCCATGCACTGGGTTCCCACCTGAATAATGAATGGGGTAGTGCAGTCAGTGATGAGCCCCTTGTCGATGGGTCCACTGTCAATGGCTTTTAGTCTTATGGGTGAAGAAGTCTTTCAGTGGGCAGGCTGAGGTTCTGGATGACTTCATGACTGATGAAGTTACCCTCAGCGCCACAGTCTGTGAGGGCAGAAAGAACATGGGTCAAGTCTGGAAGTTTCAGTAAGACCTGAAGTTTTAGAGTAGGTCGCACAGAACAAATTTTAGGACTCACTGGGCTGTCAGAAATGGCTCCTTGCTAGGGATGATCTGCTCTCCTAGCCAGATGAACAGGACATTGTGCTATGTGATAACCATGTTCACCACAATAGAAACAGAGCCCCTCCTTCTGTCTTCTTTCTCTCGCCAATTGGGGCATTCAGGTATTAGATATTTCCATTAGAGCAGGTTCTTGTGCAACTTGAGTAGAGACTGGTGCATGTTTTAAGAAGGGTCGGTTCCAGAGCAAATTACCAAGTTTGAATGCCAGGTCAATCAGGGATTCTAATAATAATTGTCACAACATGCTAGTTCAGTGAGGACATGGGGTTTAAACCCTGACAAAACATGGCTTTGAGTACCATCCCTTCCACCAGAGTATGGAATTTCAGGGCAAATTCAGTTACTCTTCTCTCTCCTTCCCAGATCGTAAGTAATCACTCACCCACTTCCACTCCCTCAGGTTGGTGATTGAACACTTTCTTGAATAGTTCAACAAATCTATCATAGGATGTCATGTACTCACCGTTGCACTCCCATATGGTGCTAGCCCACTTCATGGCTTTACCCGTGAGAAGGTTAATGAACTGGGCGATCTTCTGTTCCTCTGTGGCACCTGTGAGTGTTGAGAAGTACAAGGAACATTGAAGGAGAAAGCCCTTGCACTCTGCTACCTCTCCTGAGAATTTTTCCTGCTAATGAACCATCAAAGCAGCACTGGTTGATGACGTGGGACATGTCAAGAGGGCCTGCAAAACAACAGCCATTAATTGTGACATACGAGTGTTAAATTCACTTAACATTTGCTGGTTTTCTCCCAAGAGGCATCCCTTTGCATTTAAAGCAGTTTGCTTTACTGCCTCTGCTGCATCCATTTTGGCAAAGTATCCTGTTAGGATGCAGGCACTTACTGGATGCAGACCCAGGGGACAGTAGATGTGTCACAAACTGGTAACCAAATCCAAGTCGTAATCCAGACAGTCTAGTTAGGGTCAGACTCAGGTCAGTCGATGTGCAAACAGTGTAATGGAGACTAAACTGAATCAAGGTTGGGGATAAACAGAGTAATAAGGTCAGAGTCACAGGAATTTGGAAACGAGAGAATAAGGCTTGGTAAAGTCAGGTCAGAAAACAGAGTGATACTTTGCATTGTCAGTGTGTTTGTCTGTGTCTTATATAGGTGAGTAGGTGATTATAAAACAGGAAACAGATGTGTCTAGTATTCCGGGGAAGAGGGGCGCTGTGGTGCTTGGGTGTTGTAGTCCATCACGGCCATGTTTGGAGGCTGCTCTTAACCTGCATTTTCAGCACTATTACAGACAAGCATTTTTTTTTAAAACCTTTTACTGGAAGTCAATTATAGTAGCATTCTACTGCACCTGGTACTGGGTTAGTCGGGTTTAAGAAATAAAAAAGATTTAATAAAGATTCACGTGAAGCTAAATAAGCATAAACTATTAGTCCAACTGACTAGATAGCTCAGAAAAAAAATGAATTATATGATTCTGAATAAAATGAATGAAATATGAGCAATTAAATTTTGTTGCTTTTTTCCTTTGCTGAGTAATTCTAGTTGTTTTTTTTTAGAAAGAGTGTAGCCCAGGACATTAAAAATCCAACACATGAAACATAAATCTTATGTATGCAACAGTAAGTTCTTTCTGAAATAAAATGCGACATCATAATTTCCTTTTCCTTTGAAGTTCAGTTGCTCCCAGGAAGCCATGTACCTTTTTTACTACTGTGTAAAGAGGGGTAAGCTTTGGACATGCTTTATTTATGCATATTTTATTAATCTTTTTCTCTCCTGTGTTGTCAAAAGATATCAGTTCTCAAAGGTCTAAGTGAATGTGTAAAGGCTTTTGTTTGAAGACTATAACTCTTTATGTGATACTTCCGTTGTTTGATTTGCTCTTTTGGTATCACCCCTGCTGCTCCCAAGTCAGTAGAAATACTTGAACTGACATCTGCAATCCTGACGTTCAGAACATGCAGTTCTGAACTCTGAGAATCTATAGTAAACCATTCCAAAAGCGGATGTCTGTGAATAAAAGTGTTTTGGTTATTTTATGCGGAGATCAATACTTTTTATTTATTGTTGTGTTGGAATTGGGATAAGGGAAGATACCCTGGATCAAAATGAAATGGATTCTGATCTCCAAAGTGCAGCCAAGACTGCAGACTTACAGTATTTACTCTTGGTTCACTTTTTTCTGTCACTGAAATGCAAATATTTGTTTTTAGACTTCCACCATTGCTATCATCTCCAACCTGGCCATGAAGCTCCAAACCCACAGACAATGGTGGTTAAGTGGGTACCAAGCTGCCTGTTCAGTGGCCCATCCAGCCCTGAAGACCACCAGAGACTTCTGCAGATGTCATTTTCTCAGAAGCAGGGACTGTACATGTCAGAATAGGTTCTTTGTGAGTGGGATCAACACACAAAGGGTTGTTTCAAGTGTACTGCTTGTAGGAGGATGGGAATGAGGTCAGACTTGGGTTTTGCCACTGATGGATGTTGTCACATGCTGTTTTTTCAGGCTTTTTTTTTTGGGGGGGGGGGGGATTAGTAGCAAGATGGCTTTCTCTAGTTATTGCAAGGCAATGCCATTGGGCGCAGGATTCAAAGTGTTCTGACAGAAGCACTAACACTAGCAACAACCCTAAAACTGTGTGGAATCTGGAAGGCAAGTTTTGTTGGCGAGTTAAACTTAAAGCAGTTGGGCAATGGGTTAAAATTAGCATGAAAAAGCAGTAAGATTAGTAAACTGGTTGTCTAGCTGATTAATCATGAATCAGCATGTATTGAAAACAACAACATTAAGGATTTAAATGAGCAGGAGTATATGATCATGATGTAAAATGATTAAGACAGATGAATTAAAATTAACCTAATGCTAAACGGAGTTACAGTGGGGAGAACAAGTATTTGATACGCTGCCGATTTTGCTGGTTTTCACACTTGCAAATGGCCCTTTTTGTAATACTTTTTTAATTCACCTTATTATCCCGAGATAACGATATAATTAATTCAGGATCTCGAGAAAACAACACAACTAATTCG
>JAPEIY010000001.1:36282275-36292872 GCA_026122135.1 Cathorops aguadulce | reverse complement strand
CACCCAGTATGGTTTTCTGGCCTTGACCCTTACGCACAGAGATTCTTCCAGATTCTCTGAATCTTTTGATGATATTAAGCAATTGTCTTTTGCATTTTCAGTTTGCATGGCACAATAGACTGATCATAGTGCTCACACATACACGTATTTTCACAAATATGTAGACTATACAAAATCAGTACATATAAGCAATGAAACATAAATTCAAGGGGAATGCTTTATTTATATTTTTGATATTAATAGTAACAGACAATACATGCTGTATATACTGTACTGTAATAGAAGATAACAAATATATGCATGTCACTATGAACTAAAGGAAAAATTATGGTCCATCCTATCTCCTATTTGGATCTGACCACAGCACTTCATCGACATCATAAGCAATATTCTCTCTGGCGAGACAGCAGGGGAAGTACCATCTGGAGTGACATATCTAGTCCTGGCATGCTACCGCATCAATGTCACCACAGGCCTCTACCATTGCCTGGAGAAGGGGTATGTGTTGGTGGTATTGCTGATCATAGACCTTCCATTGCCATACTGAAAATAACTCTTTAGTTGTTTTGAAGAATGAAGAGTAAGGTGGCAGGTGAATTAGCAAACATCATGGGTGGTCAACCATGAATCAACTGCATCCGACCATCTTTTGCCTCCAGCAGGGCATTTTCTAGTAAATCTGCAAAAACCTTATGTGAATGTTTTTTTTTCTTTCAGGATGAAATGAAATGTTATTCTAAGTTACTGTAACTATTGGTATTCAATTGAATTATACTACAGTAGTATACGTGGCGCAGTTTTGTGAGTTCAGTAGTATGGTAAAGAGAATAGGTGTAGTTACCTATTCTCATTTCAGAATGTCCTGATCATACTTACTACAGTGTAGTGGCTCAGATTAGGCTGCCACCTCTGTGCCTCTGTGAAGGCAGGCCTACTGGGTTTGAATTAAATGATAGCTAACATTAAGCTAGTTGATACATCTCCTAACATTGACTAGTCAGCTAACTGCACTAACATTTCCATTGGGACAAAAAAAAAACTGTCCTGTCCTGTGGGGAAATTTTGACTTATTTTCCACTTCTTTGTAAAGAATTTCCTTATGTCCGTTGTGTCTGGAGAGGGAGCAAATACTGCAAACAATTCATCATCAACCAAGAATACCCCATTAGGCTAAGCTAATTTCATTGTTTAGTTGAACATTAATTTAACATAGCCTAGGGTTAATTTTGAGGGCATATAACAAAAGAATAAGGTTTTAGCAAAAGCTAGTCATTGTGAGGTGGCAATGGGGATGATGTCACCTCCTCCACTTTTGAGCAGCTGCACCAAAATGTCTCTGCTCATGCTAAGATTCACTCATGCGCAGTGAGCTGTTGTAGGGAACACCCGGAAAACCTGGAGTGGATTTTCAGTGGTATGTGTATTCTCTTATCAATCAAGTGGAATGGATTCTTTCATGAAGCAATTGAAACAGCGCTGGGTGAACTAATATTTTATGTGAAACGTGGGGGGGTCCAAATGAAGAATTACAAAATGTGAAGGGAACATGTCCCCTTCACATTCAATGGTGGTGATGCCCATGGTCACGACCCAATGCAGAAAAACTAGCTTATGCCTTTGTTTCCTCTAGGTTGGATTATTGTAATGCTTTACTATCTGGATGTTCTAGTCAGTGCATAAACAATCTCCAGTTAGTCCAGAACGCAGCAGCAAGAGTCCTTACTAGAACTAGACGATATGTCCACATCACCCCGATCATATCCACATTGCATTGGCTCCCAATCAAATTTCGCAGTGATTATAAAAGACTACTATTGACCTTTAAAGCACTGAATGTTATCATGCCACATTGCATTGGCTGAATGAACTTCTGGTCTTTTATGACCCGCCACACCTACTGAAATCAAAAGGTGCAGGCTATCTCTTAGTACCTTATATAGTGAAGGCTACAATCAGGGGGCAGAGCCTTTCCTTACAAAGCTCCACAGTTATGCAACAGCCTTCCAAGTAGTGTTCGGCACTCAAACACAGTCTCAGTGTTTACGTCTAGGTTGAAAATATATCTGTTTAGTCTAATCTTTTGTTGATAACTTTTTATGTAAAGGAGCAGATCTTGAGGATCCTCAGGCATAGAGTGTTTTGATAAACTAGGATGTATGGATGCTGTCACCCCCCCCACACACACACACACACACACATTCACTCGGGTTTGTTGACAGTGGAGTGGCTGGCTGTTTTATATCCCAGGGTGCCCTCATGTCTGTGTTAACTTCTGGCTCTCTCTTTTAATTATGCTGTCATAGTTATTCTTAACAGAGTCTCAGCTTGCACTTAGTGCATAATGTATACTGTTATACTGTTTTTAACCATTAGGTGACAACGGGCTGTAACAACTCTCTGACTTTGGGAAACAGAGGAACAGCAGGGTATTACAGCCCTCATTCCTGACTGTCTGAAAGACACACAAAAACACAGGTTAATAGACAGTCAGTAATTTGACACAGGTGCACCTCATCACATGTTACCTGCTGGTTCAACCTGCCTCCTTTGCCACTCACAGCCGATGCTGTGCACATACCCCCACCACCCGACTCAGGCCAGGGAGCCATCCAGTCTACAGCTGACTCCCCTCCCTGGCAGGAGAGGTAATCCACCACCACCATCTGTGCCACCCACTTGTGGACCACCTTGAATTTAAAGGGCTGAAGGGCCAGATACCAATGAGTGATCTGCACATTGGCATCCTTCATGTGGTGGAGCCATTGGAGCAGGATATGGTCGGAACAGAGTGGTGTCCTAGCAGGTAGCAGTGGAGAGTGAGGACTACCCACTTGATGGCCAGACACTCCTTTTCTATCGCGCTGTACTTTGACTCTCACATGGAGAGCTTTTGGCTGATGTACACTGGACGCTCCTCCCCCTCCACCACCTGGGACAAAACAGCCCCCATCCCTCTGTCCGATGCATCAGTCTGTAAAACAAAAGGGAGAGAAAAGTCAGGAGAATGCAATAGCAGGCCCCCACACAAAACCACCTTTACCTGAGCAAAAGCCTGTTCACACAGCTCCATCCACTGGACCGGATCTGGCAGCCTCTTTTTAGTGAGGTCAGTCAGCAGGCTGGTGATGTCCGAAAAGTTAGACACAAACCACCTATAATAGCCAGCCAGCCCCAGGAACTGCCTCACCCCCTTTTTGGTCTTAAGTCCTCAGGCAGGCCGCAATCACTGTAGTCTTATCAATTTGGGGACACACCTGCCCATGACCCAAGTAGAAGCCCAGATACCATACTTCCACCCATCCAATTGCACACTTCATGTTTGCTGTGAGCCCAGCATGCCTTAGCAACCTCAGGACCACCCTCAGATGTTGTAAGTGCCACTCCCAATCACTACTATAAATGATAATGTCATCTAAGTAGGCCACTGCATATGCATTGTAGGGATAGAGAATTCAGTCCATGAGACTCTGAAACATTGCAGGAGCCCCAAACAACCCAAAAGGAAGGGTGACAAATTGGTGTAAGCCAAATGGGATGGAAAAAGCTATTTTCTTGTGGGATAATGGAGTCAAGGGGATCTGCCAATATCCCTTTGTCAAATCCAGCATTGAGTAAAAGCGAGCTGTGCCTAACCGATTGAGCAGTTCATCGATGCGGGGCATCGGATATGCATCAAATTTAGACACCATGTTGACTTTTCTATAGTCTACACAGAACTGGACCAACCCATTGGTCTTGAGAACCAAGACTACCGGGCTGCTCCAATCGCTGTGCAGCTCCTCAATTACTCCCATCTTAAGCATAGCCTGGAGTTTGTCCCAAACCACATTTTTCTTTTGTTCGGGGAGCCGATATGGGCGACTGTGCACCACCACCCCTGGGGGAGTCTCAATGTGGTGTTCTATGAGGTCAGTGCAACCAGAGAGGGGTGAAAACACACCAGAGAATTCCTCCTGAAAACGAATTACTTGTGCTCTCTGGGATGGTAAGAGGTGGTCTCCATAGGGGACTGGGGTGAATTGGGCCACACTTTTTTGACTTACTTCTAGTCCCAGCTCTGCCCTCTCCAGAATTGCCATCGCCAGAGCCACAGGAAACTCCTCTCTCCACAGTTTCAGGAGATTGAGGTGGTAAATTTGACATATGTCACCCCTATCTGACCATGTGACCTCAAAGGGCCCTTGCCACTTGACAAGCAATTTTGAACTTGAGATGGGCAGTAAAATGAGAACTTTATTTCCCAGTGCAAATTCCTTTAGCCATGCCCCTCTGTTGTACAGGCAAGCTTGATGTTCTTGGGTCTGTAGCAAATTCTCCTTGGTTATGTGACTCAATGCATGGAGTTTTGCTCTCAGGTCAAGAATACATTGAATTTCATTTTTACTTTGCAAAGGCCCCTCCTCCCAATTATTTTTTTTAAAAATGGCTTGTGCCCATACAGAAATTTAAAAAGGGAAAACCCAGTGGAGGCTTGTGGAACATCACACACTGCAAACAACAGAGGGTTGAGCCACATGTCCCAATTTTTAACATCCCTGTGAATGAACTCATGAATCATGTTTTTAAGTGTTTGATTAAGTCGTTTGACCAGTCTGTCCATTTGAGGATGGTAATCACTAGTACAAATTGATTTAATCTCCAATAATTTGTATAATTCATGCAGTGTGTGTGACATAAATGTAGTGCCTTGATCAGTCAGGATTCCTTTTGGAATCCTGACTCAGAAGATAACGCAGAAGAGCGTCTCCACAACACTGTGTGCTGAGATATTGTGGAGCAGCACTGCTTCCAGGTAGCACATTGCATAATCCATTATGACTAACACAAAGCAATACCCATGTGCAGATTGATCTAATGGCCTGATGAGATCCATGCCAATTCTTTTGAAGGGGATCTCTATCAGTGGCAATGGGTGCAATGGCGCTTTTGGTATGGCTGCTGGATTTACCAGCTGGCATTCGTGACATGCCATACACCCCCTGCAGACATAAGTGTGAATACTTGGCCAATGGAAATGGGCCATGAGACAATTCAGTGTTTTATCCTGCCCCAAATGCCTAGCCATATGATTACGATGAGCTGCACGGAATAAAAGTTCCCTGTGGTTCTTTGGGACCAACAACTGTGTCATCTTTTCTTTTGTTTGAGTGTCCTGCATCACTCGATACAGCCTATCCTTAATAATACAAAAGTATGGGAAGGAAAGCACACTGTCAAGCTGGAGGATTTCACCATCAATTACTTTCACTTAGTCAAAGGCATGTCTCAGAGACTCCTCATGCACCTGCTCCAATGGGAAGTCCCCTAAGGGATTCCCTAGAGAGGGATGATGGCTCTCCCCCCTCTTTACATCATCATGACATAATGCTGACATGGACGGCCCTGGGACTGCCTCCCCAGTCAACATTGCGGTAGGATCTTCCATGATGTGCTACTGCAGGACTCAACCACTACTATCAGTTTAATTAATGTTCTAAACCCCAGCCAATTGGCTTCCCGAATCAGTGGGTGAGTGAGGCTCGGACTAACCAGGGCCTCTACATTATGATTTTCTCCCCGGAAGTGGATAGTGATGGGCATCAGTGGATATTTGTGTATATCACCATGCACACACACAACCTTCACCAAATGTGCATTTCCCAGTGCCCTGCATTGAGTCAGGCTTTGATGTATGGAGGTCTGATTATAACCTGAATCCACCAGAGCCTGATGTGTACCCCTTTGCATACTCATAACTATCATGTATGCCCCCGCTTGATCAGAGGAAACTTGAGGTGCATTGGGGATGTGAATCAGTATTCCCACCTCCTTGTGGAAGCTCTGATTACCTGCTTTCCCTCTGCACCTACAGACCTGCCCAAGCTCGCTCTCAGTTCTGGTAGACATGGATAAGTTCATCCGTGGACAGAGAGAGGGGGTTAATGGCGGCACAGATACAGAAGGAGAAAGGAGAGTAGAAACACAATCATAGACATAGGTGCAAGTAGCTGGTTTCGGGGGAGTTGGGCCCTGTTTCCACAGGGCTGGGGTAGGGGATGGGCAAGGAGAGGGAGGGGGAAAGAGAAAGTGATTGAGAGAGGGAGTTGTAACAGAGCCTTCTTCTGGATACCCCATCAGATGATCCTCAGCCAGTCAGACCGTCTCCTCAGAGCGATGTTGTTTGGTGACACTGGACCCACACTGACATCCCACTCAGCAGCTGAGCAATAAACTGCTCCAATGTCACTCACTCAATGATGGCTTCAACGTTGCACTTACCGGCCATAAGCTACTGTTGGCAGGCATCTCGGAGCTGTTGCACGAACGCGAATGGTAAGCCCACTTTGCTTTAAGCCAGCAAGCAGAAGCAGTTGCACTGCCCTTCGGGGCTGCGGCTGACCTGCTATAGGATAGCTCACTTCAGGTGGGGATACTCCAGCATGGTGGTGGTCAGGAACTTTCAAGCCATGAGCTGGGATTCTCCTGACAGGAGTGGTAGTAGGCGAGCTGCCCACTGTGAGGTTGGCCATGAACTTGCTTCCACAACATGTTTGAACAGCTTGAGGAAGGCATCAGAGTTGTCCTGCAGCCCTATCTCCATCAGCTGAATAGGCACGCTGGCCACAGGAACAATGGCTAGAGCACCCGCAGACTGGACCCAGCTCCATATCACCTGTCGATCCTCTGCCTGGGCTTTGAGCAGAGCCCAGAAGCGTCAGCCCAGGTCAACAGACAGTGTGATGAGGGCATGCTGCTGGCATCGGAGGTCATCGGTGAGAATTTGGAGGAGTTTTCAGACTGGTTCGGATCCCATGGCAGCATTCGTTCCTCAGTCCTGGGTTTCAGCACCAGTGTAATGACTCTCTGACTTTGGTAAATGGAGGAATGGGAAGCAGGCTTCAGAACAGGTGAGTTTGTTTTATTGTGCACACTTTTCACTGACTATTCACAAAACATAAATACTAAACACACAAACTGCAGGGTGTCACAGCTCTCTCACTCATCCCTTACTGTCTGAAAGACACACAGAGACACAGGTTAATAGACAGCCAGTAATCTGACACAGGTGCACCTCATCACATGTTAGCTGCTGGTTCAACCTGCCTGCTCACCTTTCACAGCCAATGCTCAACCATGCCCCTGCTGCCTCATGGGCATACCTAATAATCTGTTTCTCTCTCGCTCTCTCATTACATGTCAGTGCTGAGATATTAGTGATGCTGGCTTCTCCTGCTCTTCAGACCTGCTTGATCTATCCTGATGCCCTACATCTGGCTGGAGTCTCATCACATCATTCTATGGAGGATGGCCCCATATGGACAGTTGAAAGATACACTTAGAAGATGGCTCTGGACACAGTTTTGCTATGATGGTTTAGGGCTACAATTGTCACGAAAACTTTAGGACTGTGGTTGTCATGAACAGTTTTGAACTCAAGTCTCCATCAATGAACAGTTCATAATATCAACAAAACAGACTTCATGTTAAAACTATAAGGAATTTCCACAAAATTTGGGTGTCCACAAAAGACATAAGAGAGCCCAATACCTACCGGAACTTCAAGCCCAATACATAGGTCCATACAAGGTGATTTGCAAGATCAATGAGGTCTCGTACAAATTAAAACTTCCACCTAACTGCAAAATGGCTCCCACTTTTCACATCATGCTTAAAGCCAGCCATCCAACTGGATAGATGGAAGGAAGAGATGAAATGATTAACATTAACAAGAAGGAAGAGATGAAATGATTAACATCCAAGGTCATGTTCTCCCACCAATAGATTACAGCCGTACTTACACGTGCAATACCACCTGTGTAATACACTTATGCTAACTGTATATCTGCAAACCTGTTAATTTATGCAAATTTGTTAATTTTATCTTTAAATTTGTAGGTTATTTCTTTTTATATATACCTTTTTTTGTATACTTATTACTTTTTGCACTATTCTTTCACTGCCTTATCTTTTTTCTCTTTCTATATTTTGCTGTTCTTTTGCTGCTGTAACAATGTAAATTTCCCCTTGTGGGATAATGAAAGGCTATCTTATCTTATCAAGGTCCTCTAGCCACAAACACACCCACCCAAGAACCTCCCTCCCTAGATCTAGTAGGTGAATCCATATACCTAGTTAATAAAATCCTCAAATTTCAGCACAGATAAGGGTAGCTTGAGTACCTGGTTGACTGGGAGAGGTATGGCCTGGAGAAGTACAGCTGGGTTAGCTGCAGGGACATTTTGGACCCACTCCTCACACAAGAGTCCCACAAGGAGCATCCAGACAAGCCAGCACCAAGAAAGAGAGGTCACCCAAGAAAGGAGTTTGCTCCCAGAGGGAGCACCTGGGGGGGTGTCTGTCAGTAACAGTGCTGAAAACCTGAGTTAGGAGCAGCCTCCAAAATAGCCACTCCAGACTACAATTCCCAAACACCACAGTGCCCCTCATCTCCAGAGTATTAACTTGTGCACCTCTCTTGTTAGTCTACAATCACTCCCCTATATAAGCTCAGCAGTCACAAACACACATCGCGAAGTACTGTTCTGTGTCCCAGTACTTGACCTTACCAAGCCTTCTGACTTTCTGCTGGACTACTAGTGTTTAGACTCTGTTTACATTTATTTTCTGACTCCATGTCCTTGCCTGCCCTCTGATATCCCATTTGCTGATCAACCAACTCTTGCCTGTCCCTGACTATTATATTGGCTTCCTGATTTGGATTTGTTGACAGTTTGTGATGCACCCGCTCTCCCCTGCACTTGCATCCTTAAGTGCCTGTACCCTGACAGTTACCTACAACGGTCATAGCTACTTAATAGTACAATCATGGGCAAAAGTTTTGAAACTGACACAAATTTTGGTTTTCACAAAGTTTGCTGCTTCAGTGTTTTTAGATATTTTTGTCAGATGTTTCAATGGTATACTGAAGTACAATGATAAGCATTGCATAAGTTTCAAAGGCTTTTATTGACAAATATTGTACATCAAGTTTATGCAAAGAGTCAATATTTACAGTGTTGACCCTTCTTTTTCAAGACTCCTGCAATTCACATGGGTATGCTTGATATCAGTTTCTGGGCCAAATCTTGACTGATGGCAACCCATTCTTGCATAATCAGTGCTTGGAGTTTATGACATTTTTTAGGTTTTTGTTTGTGTGGCATCAGGGGTATGGTCAAGCATCGGTCTGTGAATGGAGGGCAGAGTTAGGGAAGGTAAGTGTCAGAATCACTACACCTGATGGGAATTAACCTGTGTTTATGTGTCTTCCCCAGTGACTGTGCCCTATAAAGAGGAGAGGGAGAGCAGAGGAATGGAGCTCTCCCCCAACCTGGGCACTTGTGTGCATGTGTGTGTGTATGTGAGAGAGTGAATATAAAAGCTGAAAAGCTACAATAAAAGAATTTGAGAACTCAGTGTTGGCCTGCCATGCTTCTGTGCTCCACCCACCTAGAACTCTTGCTACAGTGGTGCCGAAGGCCGATGGGTCGGTCCGGTTCTGTGTGGATAGAAAAGTCAACATGGTGTCTAAATTCAATGCATACCCAATGCCTCGTATTGACGAGTTGCTCGATCGACTAGGCACGGCTTGTTTTTATTTGACACTGGATTTGACAAAGGGATATTGGCAGATCAGCTTGACTCTGCTATGCCGAGAGAAAACTGCCTTTTCCACACTGTTTGGCTTACACCAGTTTGTCACACTTCCTTTTGAGCTGTTTGGGGTGCCCGCTACATTCCAGCGGCTTATGGACAGGGTCCTCCGCCCCCACACCACCTACGCGGCTGCATACCTAGATGATATCATTATTTGCAATAATGACTGGCCACAGCACCTAAAAAACCTGAGGGCCATCCTTGGGTCACTGAGGCGAGCAGGTCTCACAGCCAACCCGTAGAAGGGTGCAATTGGGCTGGTGGAAGTACAGTATCCAGGCTTCCACTTGGGCAATGGGCAGGTGTGTCCCCAAATCAACAAGACAGCAGTGATTGCGGCCTGCCCAAGACCCAAGACCAAAAAAGGGGTGAGACAGTTCCTGGGGCTGTCTGGCTACTATCAGAGGTTTATACTGTAGATAATTATTCAGACGTCACCAGCCCACTGACTGATCTCACTAAAAAGGGGGGGCACCCGATCTGGTCCAGTGGCTGGAGCAATGCCAGCAGGCTTTCCCAGAGGTAAAGGCTGCACTGTGTGGGGGGCCACTATTACACTCCCCTGACTTCTCTCTACCCTTTATTTTGCAGACGGATGTGTTGGACAGGGGGCTGGAGGCTGTGCTGTCCCAGGAGGTGGAGCACTGTCCAGTGCTGTACATCAGCCGGAAGCTGTCGGTGCGCGAGGGCCACTACAGCACAATAGAAAAGAAGTTCCTCACCATCAAGTGGGCAGTGCTTGCCCTCCACTACTACCCGCTGGGGCACCCTTCCACCCTCTGTTCAGACCATGCGCCCCTGCAGTGGCTCCACTGCATGAAGGATGCCAACATGTGGATCACCCGTTGGTATCTGGCACTCCAGCCATTTAAGTTTGAGGTGGTCCACAGGCTGGGGGCGCAGATGGTCGCGGCAGACTTTCTTTCCCGTCAAGGGGGGGGGGGGGGGGGGGGGGGGGGTT
>JAPEIY010000001.1:34980171-34990489 GCA_026122135.1 Cathorops aguadulce | reverse complement strand
CTCTTTCCCTACCCGCCGCCCTTCCGTACTGTCCTTTTGTGAAAGGTCACTAATTTAATATCATTAAAATCTGTTTGCAGTGTGTGGCAGATGACCCCCCAAATCCCCCCCCCCCCAAAAAAAAAAAAATTCTCGTACTTTTGCTTTCATACTTCTCATAATTTAGGAGTTTGTACATTTCTACATTAACTTGAGTATTTAGTAAAGAATGTAGGTACTTTTATCACTTCTGCATATAAGGCTGTGAAAATACTGAAAAAATAGATATCTATAGAAATCATCTGAACATCTGCATGTTTTAGATGATTTCTGTAGATACCCGGTTTTAGACTCCTAACTGACGTTTCAACTGCAGAAGAGTCTTTGCTCAGGCTTAACTGTGCAGGTGTGTAACACACAGACACGCACACACGTCTTGTTAAAACACAAGCATATAAAGGAGGCAAACAGGTAACTGACTGGAAACGGAGGATGTAAAAGAGGGAAAAAATGTGGAGGTTTTTGGTCTAGTTTTCTGTCAGATGTGTGAAAGGGTGAACAGAGGAGGGGGAAAGTAGCGGAGCGGTTTGGACTTTTTTCTCAGTCTCCATTGCCCTCTAACTCTACATCTAGTCGCACTCTGAGGTGATATTTATATATGTGACTGCAAAAAGGGAGACAGAGGATGGGAAATCCAAGTGGCCTGTTTTTTTGCGCACAGTAATCTTACTAACGTTTAAAGGCTTATTTTTCTCTTATTGGTTTTGTCTTGTGGGTTACATGATGTTTAAGACGTATATGTAAGCGATGATTTTTTTATTTATTATTTTTATATTTTTTGGGAGTAAAATGAGACCAATCCAAAAATTTTTTTTTTTATGATTTGTTTGTTTTATTTAAATGGGTTTGTAATTATGGATAACCTACTGGTGCAATAAATAATCTCTCACCTGCAAGTAGTGTCAACCACAATTCAGATCATCAGGTTTCATAACGTTTGTTACATTTCAATTTCAAATTAAATATTAAGTCTTTCTCTTCAGAATCCCCCTGGACTCCTGTCTTTAGAATAAGTCAACAGAGAAGTTGGGCTATTCAAGAGTTCATTGGCTTTTGCATAGATAAGTTAAAGATCATTTATCATTCCTTACCTGCAGGGGGAAAAATGCATCGCTCCTTAATTTCTCACTTTCAAATGGAAAAATATAGAAATAAATATTTAAGATGATTGATTTTACTGCATTAATATACAGTAAATCTGTCCCAAGCTAAATAAATGTATTAAATCTTGTAGCATTATACAGGGATTTAAAGAAAAAAAAGAGTAACTAGACTAATGCATCAATGCTTAATAATAATTTTTACGTCCCAAATGGCCATGCAAGTTTAGTGTCCTGCGCACTTACAATTAAACACTTGTCAGTGTAAGAGCACACATTTCTAGATGTCAGAATACCCAACTTTATTTATATCAGCTGGCAATATTTGATTTATTTAATTGATAAAATGAGAGTGAATTAAAATAATTAACAAACGCCTGTTTTCTCAAATGTCTGTAGTTTGATTATCCGTGTCGACACCACAAAGGTGGGTTGTGGGTTCGTTTTCCCCCTTAAATATACAACCTTTTGTCCTACGGCACTGAAGCCTCTTGGAAGACCCAGATGCTGGCACGTTTGGATTGATGCAATACGTGAATGAAATGACCTCTAATATTTATCCTGTACTAAATGTCATTTGTTGGAATAACTGTAAATAATGTCAATAACATATTTCATTAAAATGTTAGAACTTTTCTGACATTGTGCAAAAACATATCACATTTTGACAAAAAAAATTGCAATTTTTTAGCTTTTTTTTTTTTTTAGTTGGTTGAGACTATAAACATTACTTTTCATGGTATGCACGTTACATGCGCATCACATATAAAATAAATTAAGACCTGACAATTATGAAATAAAGAATAACGTGAACTCCAAGTGATTATCTGATTATCATCTAGCTGCAAATGTGCAGTACTCCCATAGAGGTGATAAATAATGAGCAGTTTAGGCTAAATATCTAATAATTCTGGTTTGACTGTGTCAACTCTCTAGCTAAGATGCCTTTTAAATCTTTATCATCTGTAAATAAATCTTTGGTAGCTTCTGCTGAGCAATGAGAATTTCCTGATCTGCTATTGAGATGATGAAAGAGGCAATGGTGCAAACTGGAAGTGGGACGATGCAGAACAAAGGAGAAAGTGAATGATCTCCTTGTAAATTTAATTAATTCAGAAGTTTCCATTGGATTGTCCACCCAACCAAATCCAGTCAAACAGTACTGGAGGTGTTCTCAGCAAAGAGCGTTTTGTAGCTAAAGACACCTTCCACTGTAAAAATATTTGGCATAGACCGCTTATGATTAAACATGGACCTTGTATCATCAAGCGTTTGCTTTTTTGAATGAAAATCACCCAACCATTTCAAATATTAGGCCAATAAAAAAAATCGTACTTGCATATTAGAGACTGTTGAGCTTTTTCATTCCTGAACGATACATGTAATCCAACCCAAACCACATGCATGTGTGTGTGTGTGTGTGTGTGTGTGTTAATATAAAATTTGCAAATACAGTAGATTAGTCATTATATATGCATAAGCATTCAGTACTCAAGCTTTGTTAAATTCATTCAAGTGACCAGATAATTAGTCTTGTAACCATAAGAACTAAACTGTTACACCTTTATTTAGTAATTTATATTGAGCTTCACGGCTGTCGTATTATTTCAAAAATACTAATAAATTTGAACCCTGCATGGTTCTTGCAGACCTGCTGGTTTATGGTGCTTACTTTTGGAAACAAGGCTTTGAAGACATCAGTAACTCCGCAGCCTACTTTTTCTTTTTGTTTTTTTTCAACCAATCGGGCCTCAGAATTCCTTTTTTTTTTATTTTTCATATACAATTCAGAAGTTGAATTTGCTAAACTTTATAGAAGCTGGGTCCTCTAAACGCTACCACATCTAGAGATGCACAAACCCCATTATCCACCCCGATTCTTCCCCAACATTGCATCCAAACATCCAATGATGGAAAACATCCCATGACTTACTGTAGATTAATTTATATGTAAACTCATTTACGACAGAGATGATTCTTTAAATATAAAGTTATACATACAGATGTACGACTTGGCAAAGAATCGCTCTTTTGTCTTTCCATATCCGCAAAATCCTGATAACCATGCATTAATGATTAGCAGTACCAATGTTGGCCCAATAATCTTTTGACCTACATTTGTAAAGTTTAGCTAGAACACACAAGCCATCATGTTTGTTTATCTATAATATGTGTCGTTTCTGTAATCGGCATGCTAATGCTCTTGGATTCAAATAGTCAACCATAAATGAATTAAATGCAGAAGAATGATCTGAACTGCAATACTAAGAAAAAAAAAGGTTCTTAATGGTAATTAAGGTTTCTTAGCTTCCTGAAAGGGTTCCACCTGCAGCCCTTTCTGATGAGGAAACGTTTGGTTATAGGCTTCTACACAAAACCCTAAAGGTCTCCAGAGGGACAACCGAAGAACGCTTACAGACTCTATATTTTGCCTGACAGTAAACATATGGTCAGAAATAAATATTTAAAACTGTTAGCTTATGAATAAAGTTGCATGTCATATTTTCATGTTGTAAGGGTAATTTTGCAGTAGGCCTTCCCGTATTTCATTATTCAGATAGAAGAAACGACAAAGCCTCTTTAGTCTATATCAATGCCAAAGCTTGTTACAGGTTCCAGTAGTAATCTTGCTGAGTTTTCAAGTGTACTACTGAACATAATTAGGGGGGATAAACCTTAAACCCGTAAGGATTCTTTAAGAGTTCCGCCAGAAGGACAGCTAAAAGTTGTATGCATGTACAGTACTGTGCAAAAGTCTTAGGCATATATAAAGAAATGCTGTAAACCAAAAAACGACTTAAAATAATGAAATTAAACATTTCAACTTAAAAAAAAATACTATAAACAGCAGTAAGCCATAATAAATGAAACAAAGTCAATATTTGGTGTAAGACGAGACTCTGCTTTAAAAAAAAAAAAGTAGTCGCGTAGAATTAGTGGAGTTTTATGCGGAAATGAGCTGTAGGTTTTACTGAGCATCTTACAGAACCAGGCACAGTTCTTCTGGACACTTTGACCATCACACT
This sequence comes from Cathorops aguadulce, assembly GCA_026122135.1. Taxonomy (NCBI): domain Eukaryota; kingdom Metazoa; phylum Chordata; class Actinopteri; order Siluriformes; family Ariidae; genus Cathorops; species Cathorops aguadulce. Next base: position 34,986,324 of record JAPEIY010000001.1, on the reverse strand, counting down.
CGCTTCATTTTGCACCAAAACCCAGCAGCCTTCTTTATGTTTTCTTTTTTAATCTGAAAAGCGGTCTCTTATGCTGCTCAGATACAAACATATTTTTTCTGTAACGTTTAATTTTGTGCTGGAAAATGAACGTTTGGACCTAAAATGTTTTTGTACTGACTCAATGTGGAAGTCATACAATAGAAATCTATAACAAAGTTTGTATGAAAAAAAAATATATATAAATAGGGTTCCCAAGACTTTTGCACAGTACTGTAGAAGTATACAAATGAGCGTTTCCCTGTCAAAAAGTGCTCCAAGCAGAACCCTTTTAGGAAGGTTACAACACTTAAGTGTCCAAAGAACCCTTGAAAACTCTTGAAGGCTTGTTTACTTGTAGAGCAATAATGACGGTATGTTCATCATCTCTGGGTTACGTTTATATGCATACAGCAAGTTGTATGAATACAGAATGTCAAACATAAGTGTACTTTACAGGATATTCAATCATAAATATAGAATGATATGACTTACATTTCAAGGTTTAGTCCAGGCCTGGAAGTTGCCGAAATGTTGTCACAGAGGACAGGAGGTGTGTGTGTGTGTGTGTGTGTGTGTGTGTGTGTGTGTGTGTGTGTGTGTGTTTGGGCATGCACCCATATGAGAAAAGAGAAAGAGACTATGGAGGCGTCGGTAATGGTTTACGCTTTGGTATGGCAGTCTCTCTTCTTCTGATGTCTTGAAGACTTCGTCACTGGGATCCTGGAAACGAAAAGAAAAAAACATCACAGAGAATGAAAAACATGTAACGTGCCAAGTCAACCCATCAGAGCAGCTCTCAGTTTGACAAAGCGCTCATCCTTTCCCTTATCTTATCTTTTTTTTTCATTCAGTTGTCTTTTGCATTTATTCACTTGTTGGTTTATTATTTATTTAGTAATGTTATTTCACTTAATCTGCCATAACTTCAAAGTTTAGTTCTACTGAATATAGTTATTATAGACAATAGTGGGGGGGGGGGGAGTTTCTCCCTTTTTGCATGGGTGAGTGTGATTTGGGGTTAAATATAATCATCCTTAGTGTCACAGTCTGATTGATTGTTTATAAGGTGTTGTCATATGCTTGTATAGTTGTTATAAACCATGTGCTAATATAAATTATCAGTGGTAATGTAGCCCCATTAATTAATAAAGTGACGGTAAGAATGAAGGGTTGTGATGACAGCTACTTACAACAATAGCTACAAAGTTGGAAGATTTCATTTTCTTTGGAAAGCTGAATCTTTTATAAGGCAATAAAATTTACACTGATGCTATACATGTCATAATGATGAAGGTTAAAGATGAAGATAGCAAGAGTTAGCTGGAGTGTTGTGAATGTGTAGTGGGCTGACCCAGTAAAACTGAGAGTTGGGGCATGACTGTGCATCGCTCCGAGAGCAGTTTCACATCATCAGGGCAAGAGGGGGCGTTCTCTCTCTCATTAGCATCTGGTGAAAGAGAGAAAGACAAATAGGCAGACAGAAATATAGAGCGACAACGAGAGATCGAAGCTTCGTGTTCATTCCAAAACTAAAACTAACAGAGTGAATAAACAGAAGTAATTATAATTTTTTTTTTAATTGTTGTAGAAATCTAGATTACGTATTGAAGCAGTGTGTATGATTCTTTGTTGCAGCGTATTTAGTTTTCACATCTTGCAAACTCATCTGCAATGCAAAACCTTCTAATGTCATAAAAAAAAGATCTGACTGTTAGATTAGTCTCTGTATAAAAGACCTTTTCTCGAACCCACACAAAAAAAAACCCTATTCACTGCCGTCAAAAGCTGACCCGAGTCAAACTGAAACACCCATCCCCACTGAAAAAAAAATAAAAAATCTCTCACACATACACACACATACACCTTAACATGTTATACCCACAGCTCCGTGACCACACATTGTCATAACAAGACAGCAATGTCGTGCTTTACCAGAAATCTGTCACACTCTATGGCATAGCTTCAAATATCACCATGTCCCACTGACAGCTGGAGCTGAACACACACACACAAATGTATTGTGGCTTCTGTACAGTTACATTATAAAACTAGTTCTTATGATCTTTTTCAACCTCCTGATTTTATTAATTTTTGGGGGGTCAAAGCAGGCTGATTATCTTACCCATTTCCGATAGTGCTACCTGGAATAAAATCACATAAGTGTGTCTGGAACTCAAGTCTCACTATTAGGTATTTGTCAGTGGGCTAAATGAATGAATATTTTCAATTTAAGTCATTTAAAAAAATATATTTTTTTAATTATGTAAAATTCAGGGTCATTCAAAGGGATCAAAAGTAAACGTATATCTTAGTTCCATCTGATCTGCTTAGGGAATCACTTTAAAAGCTGAATCATTTAAATAAACTATTTTTTAAGGAATGCCGAATGTTCTCATAAATCTTCATGCTCGTGATGAACGCAGTACATTATGTATACAGCAGCAAACAGAATTACTTATTCCTAATAAAGGAGTTCAGTTTTGCTCAGTTCAGAAGACTCGTGAGGCAAATTTAATATGAAAGTTTACATTTTAAAGTTTATTTATTTCAGTGTTCAAGTTTTTTCACCACCAGTTTTAAAAATAAGTTTATGACAAAACATAGGGAGTTTTTTGTAATTCTGTTTTTTTGTGATAGTATTTAGTATTATTTAGAATCATAAATTAATTTAAGTTTGTTTAATGTTATAGCTACCGTTTATCTGTCTACAATTTAGTGACCAGACTTGGCACCAGTCAGAAAGGATGAATGCAAAATACTTGGACCCAAATGGCTTAAATACATTTGCTGCCTGTTTTCCATCAAAAAAAAGCAATAAAATAATCTTAAATTATTTATGAATTATTTTACTAGGAATTTTGTCAGCATCCCAACTCCATCAGTCACCTAACTGAAGAGGCTTGACAGTGTTTTAGGAGACACTAAAGTTTTTTTTATTTTTATGGAAAGCCTTATTGTTTTTTGCCCAATTATAGTGATCTTACCTTCATTATTTTTCTACATCATTCTGAAATTTTAGCATTCATTATTAAACTCATTTACCAGTTTTCTTAAGAAACAACAGAAACAGCCTATGATGATGATGATACGAACTAGTAAGAATTTTATCATACTACATGCTATTACACAGCTGATCCTGAGCATTAGGTTTATTTGTTCCTTGATTATATTGATTATTAAATATTTTACAAATGTAAACCCTTTTTGTTTATTAAATGTGTGTGTATATATAAACCATATCAATAATACTTGCCTGTATTGTTTTTGAAAGCTTAAAATTCTGAAATTTATAATAAGATTTCTGGCCCAATAAATGCAGTATAATTCACCACTTTTTTTTGAGAAATGCAAACCACTGACTTTTTTTTTTCTTTTATCACTGAGAAATGTGAATGCTACATACGTGCCAATACACACACACACACACACACACACACACACACACTACAATTTTATAAAACTGTGAAAATGGGGCTGTAAAAGAATAGAAATGGAAAGGGAAAAAAAGAAAGTGGGCAGATATGTACACCTCGAGAGTGTCTGACACTGTCATACGGTAGCTCTATAGCATTGTTATACTGTTAAAAAAAAAAAAAAAAAGCTGCTATGATCTTGATCGTTGTCTAAAGTGATAAGCAATGCAGTAAAAGGCATAACAGCTTTACGCTTATTTAGTTCTGCATTAAGGGTCTTAATGCAAATGTGTTACCACAATGCAAGTGAAAGCATCGTACAAGTGAGTTAACAGTTTGACAAAACGAAACAGGACAATTAATTAGCAACCACCAACATGTTGTAGGATGGATTGTTGTATGGGGGAAAATGCTTTTTCATCAAGAGCTTAAGGAAAGAGGAAGTACGTGAGTTTTATTTAGTACAGAATAGTGGTGTGTATGACATACTTAGACACACCTGTATATACTTATACTCTTCCTTTTCCTGCCCTGTAAAATAACGGCAGGTGGCACATGGCCAAAAGACACACACGTTCAGCGCTTTATATAAAGTCACAGTGACAGAAATCAAAAACATCTACATATACATTCTAGAAGACTCTGCATGCGCGCGTGTGTGTGTGTGTGTGTGTGTGTGTGTGAGAGAGAGAGACAGACACAAAGCAGTTATGTGACACCATATGTATTATATGCAATATTTTATTTTTTGTTTTTGCATTTATTTTTTCATGGGGCCCATACACACACACAAAGCTAGACTGTCCTATTCAGCTGTAATAATGCTGTTTCAGGGTAATAAATTCACTCATGTTAGTATTAGAATAGAAATGAAACTTTCTGGAGGCAACTAATTTCTAAAATAGACACTGCAATCGTCCATATCCCAAAACTAAAAGGAGCATAGCAATGAGAACAAACAGAGCTTGTTTAATGTTAGCTTTCTACTCTGAAAAGGAGCCTTGTGTTATTGTGTTTACTTTTTGCTAATGTTCCTATCCTGCATAAGGATAGGACAATAAAACAGCTTGTTTGGCCTTGAGCTCCAGGTTCTGCAAAGACACCATGCTGTCCTCAGCTAGATTCTCTGGATCTGTGCTGAGACGGACCTGGGCCTCAGCAGGCAGATCGCCGCTGGTCATCGTCATTACGACAGGGGAATTGTCCCAGTTTAAGGCAGTGATGAAGCGTTCACTCTGATCCCACCGGCGGAGAAATGCAAAGGAAGAGCTGGAGTTGTATAGAGATTCATATTCACCATGCAGCAGCGCTCGCTCTTTACCTCTAAGGTCACTGAGAGTCTTAAAGAAGCTTTGCACTTCTCTGCGTTCTGCTCTTATATTCTGTGAGAGAGAGAGATGAATGAAGGTTATTGGGATCAAAAAAATGACAAACAGATTAAATGGCTTGTAGTCTTCTTTTGGTCCTGTATTTATAAAACGTCTTAGAATTGCTTGAAGAAATATATGGTTTAATCCTACAGAATAAGCACTAATTTGGTAAACCTCATAATTCATTGATACCTTTTCATACCTACAGTAGTATAATACCTTTGGATTACTTGCTTGCTACTTACAGTATGTTAAAAGCCTACTGATTGGGCAGCACAACTGTTTACTCTCAGTCCCTATGGACTTAATAAGCGTTGTGAACAGAAGTCTAAAAACAGAATCTTTTATAAGTAGTATTTTTAGCCATTTTTATGGTTATATTATCATTAAGTTATTTACTTGTTTATTTTGTTTTATTGTATGCTTTACCATGTATTTATGATTTTTTAGAATTTTAGCTGATGAAGGCCGAAACGTTCTGGAAATATAATTTTTAATAACAGTCATTGGTTGTTCCGCTTTGCTCTTTTTATTCTACCATATATATCATGTTTTCTTAAAGTATACTAGTATTTGGCAAAGTACTGTATATTATAGGTAGAAAAACCAATTTCCTTTCATCTTTTTGGCTAGTACTCGGTTTCAGCAACCTGGACAGATTTTTCTTGACCGCCTCACATATGGATACAGTACTAAAACTTCTGATGTTATCTTAAGAGGATAGAGAAAATTAAATCTCACTGAGGGGCATCAGATCGGAGTGGGCAGGAAATTACCTCATCACACACTGCAGTCATTTCAGTTGTATTCTACTGGAGAAAGGTGTACATTCTGTTTTCATGTGGCTTGAACATGCAGTGTGTTGTTGACTTTTGACACATACTCTCACTATAGTCGGAATAATTACAAGAATATAAAGCGACTCCTAAAACTGGTAAAGCTTGCATAAGACCATCAACTATTCCTTATCTCCAGATAAATATACAATATGTTCATATGGTTCATAAGGCTAAGGATTACTGTCTTCTCAAATTTACTAAAATCCCCTTCGATGAAAGTCTGAGATTAATATAAGCTTTTAAAGAAGCTCTGGAGACTAATGAGGAAGGCACAAGGTTATTCTGCGTTTATGGATTGCTGACAGATTTCTAGACTCTTTCTGGCTCATATGCACTCTGTAGGAGAATTAGTTCATATGTAATATTAGTATAATTACATAAGTGAATATCATAATTCTAGCGTGCTCATTGGTCGAATTTCACGCTGTAAGGTGCGATATTCACCTATAGGTGAATATAACATTTGTCACATGATCCTTGTCTATGCGCACGCGTTTCTTGTGTGCGACT
>JAPEIY010000001.1:34554603-34570077 GCA_026122135.1 Cathorops aguadulce | reverse complement strand
CGGCCCCGGGGCTCGAACCCAGGACCTTCGTGCTGTGAGGCGACAGCGCTAACCACTACACCACCGTGCCGCCCCACTTTTATTATGATTACACTAATTGAATTTGATTTTTTGGGGGGAGGGGACACAAAATGTAACCGAATAATTACTTTTTGAAAGGAACGTGCCCAACACTGCATCTGAATGAGCGGTACGTGTTGACACAAGGCTCGAGAACTGCTTGAAAAATTAAACCAGCAGATTGTTTTTGGGATTAGAGCAAAGGATAAGACAGATGTCGAACCAAAATAGATCATGGATGAGGTCAGCGGCTTTCACGGTGAAGAAGAAATCACAGCATCTACACTTAAAGATTAAAGGATGAAGCCGGCGCAATGATTTATGGTTTAAGAGCTCGGCTCGAATTCCGCTTCGAGTGACTTGAGACGGAAAGTGCAGTGTAGTTTTGTCCATCAGAGCTGGTTCTGTTTGCGTGGTTCCACTACCAAGCTGGCTGATCTAGACCATAGTGGCTGCTGGGATCAGATGATCCATCTTCAGCTGTCCAGCCCAGGAGAGTATATGCTCTGTAAGTCAACATTTCTGTCTTTATTTATTGATGTGTGGTCAATCCTACGAGTTAGACCAGAGGACTTCCAGCTCTTCTCACAATTTCATGCTTTATTTGATGCTCAGCAAAATCACTATTGCCTTCAGTGGTGTTTTATAGTGTCTTTTAGTTTCATATTTCCGATTTGACGAAATCGAGTCATACGTGAGCTGATAGCCGATGAGGCACGTAGCACCGAGTTGGCTATCAGCTCAGGTACGACGAGATTGAGTGGAATAGCTGTTTTATTCTCTCCACATTCACTGGATTTTGAGAAACAGAGCATTTTTATTTTATTTTTTGTAAATTTGATTAAAAAAAAAACTTTATACAAAACGTCCGACAAAATCATTTCCGCTTAGAATGTAAACAAACCAGTGAAATGACAGGAGCAATTTGTGAAAAACGCTGTAATAATAATAGGAAGATTTAGCAGACTCTGGAGTTGGGGTACATTGTTCTACTGTTCAGCAGCACCTGCACAAATATGGCCTTCATGGAAGAGTCATCAGAAGAAAACCTCTCCTGCGTCCTCATCACAAAATTCAGCGTCAGAAGTTTGCAAAAGAACATCTAAACAAGCATGATGCATTTTGGAAACAAATCCTGTGGACCAATGAGGTTAAAATTGAACTCTTTGGCAGCAACAAGCAAAGGTATGTTTGGAGAAAAAAGGGCAAAGAATTTCATTTAAAAAAACACCTCTCCAACCGTTAAGCATGGGGGTGGATCAATCATGCTTTGGGGTTGCGTTGCAACCAATGGCACGGGGAACATTTCACGGGTAGAGGGAAGAATGGATTCAATGAAATTCCAGCAAATTCTGGAAGCAAACATAACCCCATCTGTAAAAAAGCTGAAGTTGAAAAGAGGATGGCTTCTACAAATGGATAATGATCCTAAACACACCTCAAAATCCACAATAGACTACCTCAAGAGGTGCAAGCTGAAGGTTTTACCATGGCCCTCACAGTCCCCTGATCTGAACATCATTGAAAATCTGTGGATAGACCTCAAAAGAGCAGTGCATGCAAGACGGCCCAGTAATCTCTCAGAACTGGAAGACTTTTACAAGGATGAATGGATGAAAATTCCTCAAACAAGAATTGAAAGACTCTTGGCTGGCTACAAAAAGCATTTACAAGCTGTTGTATTTGCTAAAGGGCGCTACTAGGTACTAACCATGTAGAGTGCCCAAACTTTTTTGCTTTGGGCCCTTTAACTTTTGTCATTTTGAAAATGTGAAAGATAAAAAAAAAGGTTTTGCTTAAAATATAAAGGTAATGAGTCATCTTTAACTTTATGCCTTTTGGAGATCATTTCATCTTCAACTTGCTTAATTGTTCATAGTAACAGTAATTTTGACCAGGGGTGCCCAAACTTTTGCATACCACTGTATACTTATTTTGTAAGGCAGTGGGATTTTATCGGATGCTCTTTTATCTGGGGTTATTCCAGGTGAAAGAAAGTCATGAGATTCATCTCCATTCAATTTTCTATCGGACAATAAAGTGTGAGCAATACAACAAGTTTCAGATTTTGAACATTGTCTAATGTCCACTAGGCGTTAAAGCGAGACAGTCTTTAAATTTCATAAAATCAGTAAAATTTAGTTCCCTCTGAAATTTGGTCATTGTGATATTGGATGAGTCCATGCTTACTCCTTCGGCGCTGATGATGTAGCCCAGGAAGAAGATCCTGCTTTGGTGGAACTCACACTTCTCAGCCTTCATGTAGAGATTGTTTTCCAGTAGACGCCTGAGGACTGCTCTGATGTGTTCCTGGTGACGATGGACATCTGAGGAGTATATCAGGATGTCGTCAATGCACGCGATGACATATTTGCCTAGCATGTTCCGTAGCACGTCATTGATGAAACATTGGAACACTCTGGGTGCCGAAGAAAGGCCATAAGGCATGACCCGGTATTTGAAGTGTTCAGCAGTAGTGCTGAAAGCGGTTTTCTACTCGTCACCTCTTTTGATCCAGATCAGATTGTATGCACTGTGCAGAGCAAGTTTGGAGAAGATACTAACGGACCGAAGTTGTTCCAGAGCTACTGGAACCAGGGGAAGAGGATAAGGATACTTGACTGACCTGGTTTAAACCTCTGTAATTTATACAGGGCCTCAGTCCGCCCCCATGTTTCTCCACGAAGAAGAAACCAGCCGATGCGGGAGATTTGGACGGGCGAATATATCCCTGCTTGAGGGCCTCCTGAATGTACTACTCCATGGCAGTGTGTTCCTTTTGGGACAGGGGATAAATGCGACCTCTGGGTGGAGGCATACCTGGCAGTAAGTCAATGGTGCAGTCATAAGGTCTGTGTGGTGGTAGCCTGCAGGCCTTCCCCTTACTGAAGACTTCAGAGAGGTCCCGATAGCAATCAGGAACATTGTCCATGGAGTCAGGTTGAGGACTTTCTACCATGGTAGAGGATACCAGGACCTGAGGACGAGAAAGACAGCTCTGGAAACACATGAATTTCCTTGTTTTGCCAAGAAATGAGAGGATTGTGAAGTTGTAGCCAGGGATATCCAAGAATAATATCATGGTTAACGGTTCTTGTAACATAAAGAGAGATTAGCTCCTTGTGTAATGCTCCTACTTGGATCTGTACAGGTTGGGTACGTGAGGTGACCAGCCCGTCACCTATGGGTCCTCCGTCGATGGTCCAAATGCTGAGGGTGCTGTGCAGTGTTGGGCAGGTTGAGCTTCTGCATGATGGTTTTATTGATAAAGTTCCCCTCTGCCCCTGAATCAATAAAAGCAGATAGGACATGAATAGAGGATGCAACTTTTAGTAACACTGATAACTGGAAGGACTTCGAGGAGAGCTTTCGCACCGGACTTGTAGATCATACAGGTTTCTCGGCTGGGTTCTCATGGGCTGGTCGGATCGGACAGTTCCAAATGTTATGTTTGGAGCTCCCGCAGTAAAAACACAACCCCTCCTTGCGTCATCTGGCACGCTTAGCATGGGTTAACCTAGTGTGGAAGACCTCCATGGGTGCCCTGTCCTCTGACAGCGGAGCAGTCCTGGCACAATCATGACTGGAGGGTTGGCGCTTTAACAATTGGTCGAGACAGATGGCTAAATCTACGAGGGAGTCGAGAGAGAGGTTTTCATCTCTACAGGCCAGTTCACTGATGATCTCAGGACAGAGACCTTGGTGAAAGACTGCTTTCAGGGCTGGGTCATTCCATCCACTGGTGGCTGCTCGTGTCCTGAAGTCCAGGGCGTATTCGGCAACACTACGATTACCTTGAGAATTGGCGAGTAGGCTTTCTCCAACCTCAATCCCCTCAGGTTCATGGTCAAATCCTCTCTTGAAGAAAGAGAGGAACCATTTGTAAGACTTAGTTTGCTCCCCACCTCTGTTCCAGGTGGCAGTAGCCCAACAGAGTGCTTTGCCAGTGAGAAAAGACAGAAATTTAGCGATTTTGTGCTCTTCTGATAGGTTTGGCATGGTGGTGAAATACATAGAACATTGCAACAAGAAACCTTTACATGCAGTGACATCGCCAGCAAACTTTTCCGGAGTGGGGAGTTGCAACGCCGGACCAAGAAGAGACTCGGGGCACGCTAGGAGGGCCTGCAACATCACAGTTGCAAGCTGTCTCATCCAGGTTTTGAGATCAGCAAGCATCTGCTGATGTTCTCCTAGCAAACTCCCCTGCGCATTCAAAGCAGTCTGGTTGGAATCCTCTACATCCATGATGGCAAAGTATCCTGTAAGGATGCAGGCACTTACAGATGTATTTGCGGAGGAAGACAGATTGTTGAAGGTAAACAAAGCCAAATCAAAGGATGAGAATCGGAGCCAGTGAACTAGTGAGGGTCGGGCAATCGGCAAACAATGTAATGAGGGAAAGACAAAGAGCGAGAAACAAGAAGAAAGTAGCAAGGGTCAAGAATGTAGTGGGCAGTCATAAAAGATACAAGGCTTGGTATGAACTGAGAGCAGAACAATACTTCGCAAAGGTGTGTTCGTGAAGGGGGCTTATATGGAGTGACAGGTGATTGAGGAAATGGAAGTCAGCTGTGATTCAGTAGCCAGGAGACAGAGGGCGCTGTGTCTTCTGGGAATTGTAGTTCGGAGTGTCCATGTTTGTAGTTTGCAGATTCTCAGCGGGTTTACTGACAGATATATGTTTATTTCTGTAATATCTAAAAAAAAAAACCCAGGTCATTCTGTGACTGGGAAGTTATTCAATTTGAGAGGATTCCCTAGCAAATAATGTGCATGAAATCGCTCGCTTCACGTAGTCAAGCAGACAGAGGAAGTCCGTGTGCGCATGCGCAGGTTTACCTTGACCGTGCACTGACGGTTCCATCATTCTGTCACTAAACAAACAGCTGATCACACCAAGGTGCTCGCTGACCGCCAATATTTATTAGATTGGTCCTGCGTTTCCTTTCCTTCGCAACATAACGTCTTTTCTTCTCACTTTCTGTTACTGTAGTCGGTCTTTCACGTTTCATTCACACACTCACGTCCTCCATTTTTCTCTTCTGTTTCAAATTTGTATCCCACAATGCCTTGCGCGAACGGGGAAAGCCCATCACGTGATGCATGACGCAGTATCTTGAATTGGGTCATGGTGAAGCAGGAAAAAATAGCCGAGAATTTAGGGCCATGTGGCCCTAAATTCATTAGTTGATCTATTAAAAACTAATAAAATTGAAGTCTGTGATTCGAGTTCAGTAGTTTTTGGTTCACTTAAAAATAATTGGGTGTTGGGGAAAATTCTTTTCATGACCTACACTTGAAAAATGTGAAAGGCAGTCTACCTTTAACCATTCAGAAAATGTCCTTTTACTTTTAAATGAGGAATGGGTTTGAAAGTAAAAGGATTGTGGAGTTTCTTTAAGCACAAAATTAGCAAAAACGTGATTATCATGTTAATGACATGAGAACATTTTCTTCAGTAAATAATTTGCTTTCAATCGATACATCCTTGAGAAGGAAGAACTAAAGAATGACCGAATATAATTTTCTGCTTTACATGAGCTTCAGGAAATTGTCAATGCAACTTCCTGTTGAGCATATGACCAAATATTTTCCTCAGGGTGAGTGTTTCCAGGTAACGGTGAACGTAAACATAAATGTACAGTTTTTATCCCCTGTTGGCCAAAAGGCCCGAAGGGGGATTGTGTCGTGGCGATGTCTGTCCTGGGAAGCGTGCTTGGCAAAAGGCATTGTTATATGTCAGTAGTACGCATATTGTTATTTTGTTCAATTCGGTCGCATTTTCCCAAAGTTGTGGCCCTTGATTAACAACCTTGTACTTGCACGCTTTCATGAAGGTGTGCTTTCCTTCTGACATCAACTCCTCTCATAATTTTTGGACGAATTTCTCGAAGCTTGGCAAAAGGCCTTGTTATATGACGGTAATACGCATATTGCGATTTAATTTTGTGAAAATTTTACCAGAGTTTTGAGCCTTGATTAAATAACTTTGACGATTTCATAAGGGTATGCGTTCTTCAGAAATCAACTGCTTTATGGAGAAACATTCATTATTTCACCCACAAAACCACATCATGTACATGAACACTTGTACTTGTTTCTCCAGTTTCATAAACTATAGTGTTGGGAACGAATTGTTAGCATTAGCCTGGTAGCTTGTATGTGTGACTAGGAGCAAATGGCTGATCTAAAAAGCCTGCTCTGATGTATGCAGTGGAATCTGCCTCTCCCACATGAGGTTTGGGACAAGTGAAGGTGCCTCGGCCCTGCCTTATAACTGCTCTCTAGTTCTGCTCTCTATCTATACTTATTTTTCTGGGTACTAATCCTTCTACCAAGTGTATAATGGAGAACATTGTTGTGGTGTAAGGTCTGTGGAAAAGCTCTGCTTTGAGTTTCATCCAATCAGTTAAAGGTAACTCGGTTAGTATTGCTTAAACCTTCCCTTTGGGAAATACTGTGTGTGTATCCACTTCTACTGATTGTACAAAAACTTGGTAATTTTATCGTGTTATTGTCTTCGTGCATTTTGTGCTGTTTTTTGGTTCTAAAATGTAGAAACTTCATGCAGATCATTTTTTAAATGACAGACCCATAAACTCATGCATGTATAGCCCCCCCCCTTAATAATATTGAAATTGCAAGGCCGATTCTTTTATTTTTGTTATACCCGGAAGACATTTGGGTTGGAGAGCAAAAGATGAATATGAAAAAAAAGATCAGAATTTCAGCTTTTATTTCCTGATATTTAAATCCAGACCTTTTTAATTATTATTATTATTATTTGGAACATGGATTTTTTTTAACTCATCTATTTTTCAAGTGATCAAAATATTGGAATAGATGTTTCTTGTTGCACAGGTGTGCCATATTAGATTAATTGTTTAAAAAATTAATAAGAGTGTCTGAAATCGCTCATAGTGGGGACGCCATTTTATAGTGCTGTCTGAAACCTTAGTGAAGATTATTTATACCCTATATAGCGCATTCAGTGTCCCACAATGCATGTCAAAAAGTAGCGTACAACCAATGGTCACTAACTAAGCAATATATCCCATCATGCAATGCGGTCGTGCTGAAAGAAATCAAATTAAAAGTCTCAAATTTGATTTAATAGACTGCAGCGACAAAGAAGTATTCAGCCTTGATTTAAAAAGCACTGAAAGATGCAGGTACTTTATATTGATTGTGGGAAATATGCTCAGTATAATATGGATTTATCACAAAAATACACGCATGTATTTATTTTGAAAACCCACCAGCTGGCTGATCTGACACGTTTTAATTGTGCGACAGTAATGACCTAAATAACGGCACGACGGACCTAGTGTCCTAAATTGTTTTGTTTTTTTTCCATTTTATCAATGAGCTCACTATATAGTCCTCTATATAGTAATTCCATATATAGGGAGTAGTGAATGAGTGAGTGATTTCAGACACAGGGTCTGAATATCTGCTCTTGATTTGAACTTTGGATTTCACCCGTGAAGACTGCATTTGTTGTTAAAAAGGATAAATCAACATGATGACCTGAGAGCTGCTTGTGGGAGAAAAACACGCCATTTTAAAGCTGCGAAAATATGGAAAATCTGTCCAAGCCATTGCACAAGCACTGGGAAGAGCCAGTACAACAATTTGGTATGTGCCAAAAAAGAAAGAATCCAATGATGTACTAACAACTAGATGACAAACAGGTCGGCCAAGGAGAACAGCAGATTATGTCAAACTTTGTGAGAACTGTGAAGAAAAACCCCAAAACAAGTCCGTGATGACATCAATCTCTACAGCATAATGCTGAAGGTATCACAATCCACCCTTCAGGGAAGACTTTGGGGACAGAAATATAGAGGCCATACCACAAGATGCAAACCACTCATCAGCAGTAAAAGTCAGAAGGCGTTTGCTTGTTTGTTAACGATGTTACGGGAAAACGGCTGGACCAATCTTCATGAAACTTTCAGGATGGATGGGCATTGGTCTCAAATAGAACCTCCAACGTTTTGGCGGTCATCTGGTCAAGGTTTTTGTGGCTACTGCTTCATATAGAGGCGGTAGCCACTGTCATCATGCTGTAAAAGTGTAACAATTATGCAGTATGGTGTGTTCTGATTGGCTGAGAGTAGTAAGCAGTACAGTGTGTTCTGATTGGCTGAGAGCAGCAAAGAATCAGAGCCGTGTTTATTGGCCAAGTATGTTCACAGACAAGGTCATCAAAAAGGTCAAAATTGTTTTTTCACAATATCTTCCTTCATATTCATCGTAAATGCTACTGGGCGAGGTTTGTTTTGCCTGGCAACACTTGTTTATTTTAAGACTAGCTGTTCCAATAATTTTTCTCTCCTAAATATTGGATGGTCTGCCATTAAAGGTGCCATGTTCTAAGTTATTGAACACATCTATATGTAAATATTAGGAAATTAAATGTGAAATTCTGATATTTTGATTTCAAACTCTGTCTTGAGTGTATAGCATAAATAAAGGAATTGGCCTTGCTGATTTGATGCGTTCAGAGGGGACTGTATGTGCTCAAATATATTAATGCGACAGTGAAGATAACACTTTCCAAGGAGGTGTTGTGTAGTGTGTGTGTGTGTGTGTGTGTGTGTGTGTGTGTGTGTGTGTGTGTGTCTCGTGTGGTGGAAATCTTATGTAGTTAAGATATCTTAAACACTTCATAAGGGCAGTAACAATAAAGAATGTCTAGTAAAAGATCAGGTGTAAATAGACATAATGATTATAGCAACAAATTGTTATTGTAACCTTTTCTGAAGTGGTATGTGACCATAGATTTCTGTAATATTTTTAGCCTTTTGTGATAAAATGTGCTCAGTGGTAAGTGTCAGATAACGTGGCTAGCCGCTGCTGTGGAATATTGGTAGCCGGAAACCAAGCCAGTGAGGCTGAATTGCGTACACACTTGGATTCAAAGCTGCCAGTTCATCTTAACTGATTGATAGATTTAGCTTGCTGAGTAGAAGAGTAAACATGGTTATCGTGCTTACTGTATCATGTATCCAAATCTGTGTAGTTTGGCTGTTTGGAGGAGTCGTAACGTAACAGTATGTGTGGAACAGTCAGCTCTGGTATAGTACTTTGAGTCCTGCTGAGGTATTATGGTCGTGTGCAGTATTTTTAGGAATTGTTTTAGATAGAGTCATGATATGTAGTAAGAAATAATCAGAAAAGTGATGACAAACCAAGGTTGATTTAATAACGTACAGTACCCAACAAAGGTTTGTACACCCCTACTCATTCATAGGTTTTTCTGTATTTTGACTATTTTCTACACTGTAGAACAATACTGAAGACACCAAAACTACGAGATAACACATGGAACATGTATGGAATTTTGTAGTCAACAAAAAAAAAGTGATAAAACTTTTTTCCATACTTTAGATTCTTCACAGTAGCCAGCATTTACCTTGACGTTTTTCACATTATTGCCATTATCTTAACCAGCTTCATGAGGTAGTCACCTGGAATGCTTTTCAATTAACAGGTGTACCTCATCAAAAGTTAATTGGTGCAATTTTTGTTGCCTCCTTAATGCGTTTGAGATCAAACAGTAAATAATAAGCAATAAAAATACAGTAAACAGCCCTATTCCACAACTGTAGTAATCCATATTATGTCAAGAAGCACTCAACTAGGCGAAGAGAAACGACATCCATCATTACTTTAAGACATGAAGTGACTTTGAATTAATAAAAATAAAACCATTGAAATAGGAGGGGTGTCCAAACTTTTGACTGGTACTGTATATGAAATGGTACTATACTATTTGTAACAGTACATCATGCATTGTATTGTAGCTTGACTTAAGTGCTCATTTTTATTTCAGTGTGTGTTTTTGTAACAGTCATCATTAAATAGTTCAATAGCTACTACACAAATTTGCTGAAGGTCTAATATTTAAATAATATTAGCTGGCATTGAGTGGTATATCAGATATATTCCATTCAGCTAGCATGATATTGAATGCGTCAAAGACGCGTTCAATATCATGCTAGCTGAACGGAATATATCTGATGTACCACAAAAAGAAAGCCATTATTATTATACATTCCTTTCAGGTGTTCAACACGTCTTTGTCTTTCAAACTTCTCTGAAAATCTTCTGTATTTAACAAAGTAAGCCTGGCGGCCATGTTTGTTTACAAATAACCAGTTAACCAGTCGCTCACTAGTGCGGAAGTTTTATATCTCTGATGTCTGATGTCATGTTGTCTTGACAACCATACAATACCGTAAACCATATTCAATGCTCATTCTCCATTGGGTAGAGTGACGTAATGCACGTAGGATAAGCGATATGCGAACAATATCGCATGCTATCAAACCAAATGAATGAAACCCGCTAGAATAGAATAGATGTTTTTTTTGTTCCATGGAAAAAGTATCTATAATACTGAATTCTACTAGACTGTATGAGGCTTTCCTAGACAACTCTGAGCCAGGATAAAACACAGCCCACAACTTACTGGCTGCTGGTTCTGGCAGGGATTACTCATTGGAACTTCAGCTTTTGGCACAAAAAGTTATTTTGTGGACATATGAACCTGGGCCCAATTTCTTTGATTCTCTGATTATGCGCTATTAAGAACCTGCTTCCTGGATCTCACTGTAAACAGTATATTGTGAGCTTTCAGCTCCATGATTTGATGAGACGTGATGTCTGCAGAGTTCTTTCTATGCAGAGCATATTTCTTTATTTTGAGATTATATAACACATTGTACCAGTACACTGCAGGAGTGAGTCATTATCACACCACCCTGTATCTCACAGCCAGGCACATTTTAGATGTGCTAGAGATATACATTACTTCAGATGTTGGCATATCTTTTAAATTAGAATTCCTGATTGCTGAGTTGTTTGCATTATAGTAATGTTCAAATTGCACAGCTTGTTTACTGTCTTTATGCTATGAAAATCAATCCCAAGTCATGTGAGACAAGTTCGAGAGCAGTTAACACATTGTCAAGCAGGATTTGATTTTAACAATTTTTTTCCCTTACTTTAACGTTTACATTTAACTTTTTTCTCCCTCTTGTTTTTTTGTGGGAAAATATTTTTCGTCTTAGTGGCCCTTCCCAGAGAACGCCTGGTGCATCGCCCTCGGCTTATAACATCAGCAGCGCTACAGGGCCGGAGCGTACCAACTTTCCACGAGGAGTGCCTGCTCGAAACACCTTCCACATCGGTCAGCAGAGAGGGGCACGGGATCAGCAAGGCTCACCCTATCACCCTCCTCCAGCCTCGCCATCCCTGTCTCACGGCACCAGCCACCAGCGGAGACCACCAACCTCAGGCATCTTCAGCAAGTTCACTTCCAAGTTTGTGCGCAGGTGAGAACCACTGACTGTTCACTGTGCAATGTGCTTGGGTGGAGCTCTGGGTGATGGAGGGATTGGGGCGCGATTAAAGGTGGCGAGGTGGGGAAGTGCTGTTCGTCTAAAATTTATTAGAAAGCGACGAAAGGGCAGGAGCAGCATGTGCATCTGTTTTACAGGAGAAACAGATGGAAGTGAGAGAGATTCTTGTTCAGTGTTTAAAAAAAAAAAGGAAGTCAACATCTCACATCTCCGCTTCCTTCTTGCAGCTGCCTATGTGTAGTCTCGTTTTTTTTTTCCCCTACTCACTCGCGCACGCTCTGCATTTTTAATTTGTTCATTTCTAATAGCAAAGTAAGGTGTGGAGCTTTTGTTTGACCTGTACACACCCAGCACTTTATCATTGCTCAAAATCCAAATGCGTGGAGAGTGTGCTGTTTCAACACTGTCACAACTTGATCTTTCCCCAAAGGTCGAGTCCTTGTTAGGAAATTAAATCACATTTGCCAGGACATATAATCTTGACAGTACTGTTTTAGCACACATACATAGCCACTCGCATTTCTCATCTATTTCATCATTTCCTGCTTCTGGGTTCTAGCACACACTAAACATACTGCCATTGCCACCTTTTCTCCACTTCTGTGGTGACCGTATCCATGGCAACAGCGGAGGTATCGCATTCCCCAGCCCTATAAATACCTGTGTTGGGGACACCTTGGTGTGCGTTCACTGCCAGAGCTGTGAGGCGAAAACGCAGGTGTAATTTCAGTCAAATATTAGTAGTAGTTTCAGATAATATTAAACATAGAGGCTAGACCTCGAGTCTTAGTGTTTAATACAGCTCATAAAACACACCTAACTACACAAACCAACATTAAGAACCTAATGAAGTAATACAAGAGTTATACTATCTCTAGGGATTGTCACTCATCAGACAGCTGTATATACGGATGTATAATTGTCTAATGGGGTTTGTACAGGTCATATTTATTGAAACTTTGGGGGGGCAGTTTCTTGAGCAAAAAAAGACATTATATAAATTTTTTTTTCCTTTTTCTAGTAATACCTTGCTCACGGTTCTTTCATGCATATACAGCGAGTACATCTTTTTGAACTGCTAATGATTTATACTCATTAAGTACCTAATACCATTACTTGAGTTGAAAGTCATACACTGGGCTTCAGGCTAATTTCCCCCCGTGCTTCAGTCCCAGAAACGTTCAGTTAAAGGTAGCCACTCCATATATTACACCTTTGGTTTATACTACTGTTAGATTTATTTCTCAGTTTAATTTCTTTGTAATAACATCATTAGCTGCTTATGGATTATCTAGACTATATACTTTATATAGTACGAGTAAAATAAGTCCAAGTTTTTGCTCAGCATCACACTTCTGCAGACCGTAATAAGCATGTTTTAATATTTAACATTTTTCTCTCAGCACTATTATACTCAAATCAGGGAATATAATATAAAGATAAAGTAAACTGTGCCAGGCAGCTCTGGTACCAGTTATTATGCAACGTGTAAAGCCACTCATGCTGTTATACGCTATGAATACTCATTACAAGCATGCACATAAAAGGCATAACCGGTGAAGGAGCAAAGAGAGCACTATGCATCACCAGCTAAATGAACAGTGTGTTCACGCAGTCATCTCTGCACCATGTCATGCTGACTGGATTAACCAGGAGAGTTTACTTGAGTGTTTTTGCACTTGCTGCCACACTAACATCCACTTCATGTCTGTTTAAAACACTAGTTTTTCAGTCTTGATATTTTTTATTTACATTTAAATATGGTACAGCTGTTACTTGACCTACCTAAAGACACACCCTGTGTCCGAAATCACTCCTTACTCACTGTATAGTGGACTATATAGGGAGGTCGCCATTTTGTAGTGCTGTCCGAATATATAGTGAGAATTGTTACACCCTATATAGTGCACTCAATATATCCCACAATGCATCACGAATAGTAGTGTACAACCGATGGCCACTAACCAAGCAATATATCTCATCATGCATTGCGGTCGCACTGAAAGAAATCAAATCAAAAGCCTCAAATTTGATTTAATAAAAGGCAGCAGCAAAGAAGAAAGTATTCAGCCTTGATTTAAAAGAACTGAAAGATCCAGCAGACACAGAGTACTTTGTTAATGTGGGAAATACACTCGGTATAATATGGATTTATCACACAAATGCATGCGTGTATTTATTATTTTGAAAACCCACTATATAATAATTCCCTGGATAGCGAGTAGGGAGTAGTAAACAAGTGAGTGATTTTGGACACGGGGAATTTCTTGGTTTTAATAAAGAATAAATCTTAATGTATTTTTGATATACAGTTTTTCGCTTCCTTATAAATAAGATTTATTGTACTGTTATCTCAGGTCATCACCAACTGGATCGAACCACCAAAAAGGGAGCGTAAAGCCAACTATGCTGTTGATGCCTACTTCCGAGAGGCCCTGCGTGTCAGTGAGCCTAAAGCACCAAAGGTATTCTCTACCAGCTTTACTTCATTAACCACAACGAAGCATTCAAAAAAATACTATGCAGTGGAGCATTAAAGAAACGCTTCAAGTGTGTCCTTCCTACTTTTCCCTACGTTCTCCTTCAGGCTCCTCGGCCTCCCAAACAGCCCAACGTTCAAGACTTCCAGTTCTTCCCACCTCGGCTTTTTGAGCTGCTCGAGAAGGAGATCTTGTACTACAGGAAAACTATTGGCTACAAGGTGCATCTTTATTCTCTCTCTCGCCGTGAATTATTTGTTCGGCTGTGGTTCTCAGATTGCTGCATGGTAAACTTGGGAACGCTCTTTCTCAGGGATGAGATTTCTGCTTTTTCTGAGTAAAAAATGACCTTTATATATTATGCCAAATCCGTCGAATTTGTTTTAATTAATTTCGGGGGGTTGGGGTATGTTCCTTCATGCTGTTCAAACTTTATTAACTCCAACGATGTTTACACGTTATTTGTAAGTCGCCATCTTTAGTCTCATTTAAATCTCGTTGAATGTGATGTAAAATTCGTGTTATCGTGTTATGTACATTGTTATTGGTCAAAACATCGATGTCGAGACCATAATAGCCAATCAAAATGGTTTTTACAAAGACACCCACATCCGCTTGCTTTGACTTACTCGAGCATCACAGTGCTGTTAGCCAATCAGAGGTAACACGTTTACTGGTTTGCTGTTTGCCAATCAGAGGCAACACGTTTACATGTCATGAATATTTATGAGTAAGAGCTGAAATCCTGTTGTTCTCCCGCCACCCACTCCTCCACCAAACTACGTAGAACAGCCTGAAACAGGAGAACCACAGCATTTTTTTTTTTTCTTTCACCAAAACCGGCTCACGGGGCATTCATTCATACTAGACACCACCGCACAATTAATGAAAAAAAACTATGCAATGAGACCTTTAAATAAATAAATAATCTAGTTTACTCTTGCTGGTTTCTCCAAAATTATTTACCTTAGCTTTAAGACTTTGGGGTGGGATAAAACGGATGTCTCCACTCATTTTTGTGTGTGTGTTGAGCAGTGTTGTAGTCGTGTCACTAAACCTAGAGTCCGAGTCCAGTCTCGAGTCCCCGGTGTTCAAGTCCAAGTCATAAAAAAAAAAAAAATTGAGTAGAGTCTGAGAACAAGACTCCAACTGCACCATTTGACATTGGCTGTTTTAGTGCCATTAACATGAATTTGTTCCTGAACATGACCTATGAACAGGTGAATGTGCATTCTCTTTATCAGGGAATGTGAAGTATTCTGTTAGAGATAGTTGGGAGACTAATGTAAGTGCTGAAGATGTTTTTTTTTTTTTTTTATTAAAACAAATGAAGACAGGTAAACAATCCAGAAGGGCAGGCAAACTTGAAACAGGCAATCGGTTGAGTGAGGCACAAACTGGCTATCGTAGACTCGGCAGAATCAAAGACGAGAAACGGGAACTCCGCGATCAGGAAACCATCTCATCTCATTATCTGTAGCTGTTTTATCCTGTTCTACAGGGTCGCAGGCAAGCTGGAGCCTATCCCAGCTGACTACGGGCGAAAGGCGGGGTACACC
>JAPEIY010000001.1:32741408-32752995 GCA_026122135.1 Cathorops aguadulce | reverse complement strand
AGCTGGGATAGGCTCCAGCTTGCCTGCGACCCTGTAGAACAGGATAAAGCGGCTAGAGATAATGAGATGAGATATTGTGGAATTCTGTCACTTCATATTAATGACTTCAAAGAAGGCAATCCAAAATACTGTAAATCCATAAATTAAGACAACTAGCTATTCTAATATGATACATAAATGCCATAGTAGAAAAGGAGGAAGACTCCTATTGCTGCAGTAGTTGAGGTGCATTATATGAAGATTTACTACTTGCTGTGGTGAGGAGATTCTTTTACAAAGTTTCTCATTTTGGGCTTTATTTTTGATGGAATAATTGGGGAATCATTAAGTACAAAATGACCGATATCATAAACCTGCTTTGTAAATTATGGGTGATTAGCATTTATCAAGACATTGATGTGAATATAAAGTAAACCAATTTTAGCAAAACCGTTGCAAATCTTCCAGGAGATGCTAATTTGGCAAGGCCTATGAAAACACTGACAGACAATTTGAGTAAAAAATTGATACATGAGGCTCGGTGAATGTAAAAGAAGAGCATGTGATTTTAGATCATAAGCTTGAATAGCAGAAGAGTTGAATGTTGACAATGAAGAAAGAAGTCCAGGAGTTACTAAAGTGCAGAAGGAATGATTTTGAAGAAACTATAAAATGACAAAAAAAAATTTATTTGCAGACAACTACTTTGCAACTGCACCAGATACAACCAAAACAACGAGGGACTCAGCCAGAAGAGCTGAGAGGTTAGAAACAACGATAGACAATTTTATGACAACGACAGAAGGTATAACCATATCAACGGCTGACTCAGGCACAACAACTGAAAGTTCAGAAACAACGACAGACAACTCCCCAACAACACATGTAAACAAAACAATTAGTGACCCTGCCACAATAGAGAGTTCAGAAACAACCACAGCAGATTTTCCAACAAACAGAGGAGGTACAACCATACCAACGAGTGACTCTGCCACAATACCTGAGAGTTCAGAATCAATCACAGCACATGTTCTTACAACAACAGGAGGTATAAAAATACCAGTGAGTGACTCTGCCACAACTGAGTTTTCAGAAACCACCACAGGAGATGTTCTTATAATGACCGGAGGTAGTACCATACCAACGAGTGACTCTGCCACAAGTGAGATTTCAGAAACCACCACAGCAGACGTTCTTCCAACTACAGTAGGTACAACAATACCAACGAGTGAGTCAGCCACAACTGAGAGTTCAGCAAAAACCACAGCAGATTTTCTGACATCTACGGGAGGTACAACCATACCAACGAGTGACTCTGCCACAACAGCTGAGAGTTCAGAATCAACCACAGCACATGTTCTTACAACTAGAGGAGGTATAACCATAACAACGAGTGACTCTGCCACAGCACCTGAGAGTTCAGAAACAACCACCTTGGATGTTCCTACAACTCCAGGAGGTACACCCATACAAACAAGTGACTCTGCCACAACTGGGATTTCAGAAACCACCACAGCACATGTTCCTACAACTACAGGAGTTACAACCATACCAGCGAGTGACTCCGCCACAATGACTGGGAGTTCAGGAAAAACCACAAGAGATGATACTACAACCACAGGAGATACAACTATACCAGTGAGTGAATATGCAACAACTGAGATTTCAGAAACCACCACAGCAGATGTTCCTACAATTACAGCAGCTACAACCATACCAACGGGTGACTCTGCCACAACACCTGAAAGTCCACAAACAGCCACAGCAGATGTTACTACAACTACAGGAGGTACAACCATATCAATGAGTGACTCTGCCACAACACCTGAGAGTACGGAAACCACAACAGCAGATGTTCCTACAAGTACAAGATGTACATCCATACCAACGAGTGACTCTGCCACAACACCTGAGAGTTCAGAATCAACCACAGCACATGTTCCTACAACTACAGGAGGTATAACAACACCAGTGAAAGACTCTGCCACAAATAAGTTTTCAGAAACCACCACAGCAGATGTTCCTTCAACTACAGGAGATATCACCATACCAACAAGTGACTCTGCCACAACAAAGATTTCAGAAACCACCAAAGCAGATGTTCCTACAACCATAACAACGAGTGAGTCAGCCACAATTGAGAGTTCAGAAAGAACCACAATAGATTTTCTGACATCTACAGGAGGTACAACCATACCAACGAGTGACTCTGCCACAACACCTGAGAGTACTGAAACCACAATAGCAGATGTTCCTTCAAGTACAAGAGGTACATCCATAACAACGAGTGACTCTGCCACAACACCTGAGAGTCCAGAATCAACTACAGCACATGTTCCTACAACTACTGCAGTTATAAACATACCAGTCAGTGACTCTGCCACAACTGAGTTTTCAGAAACCATCACAGCAGATGTTGCTAAAACTACAGGTGGTATCACCATAACAACAAGTGACTCTGCCACAAATGGGATTTCAGAAACCACCAAAGCAGATGTTCCTACAACTACAGTAGGTACAACCATAGCAACGAGTGAGTCAGCCACAACTGAGAGTTCAGCAAAAACCACAGCAGATATTCCGACATCTACAGGAGGAACAACCATACCAACGAGTGATTCTGCCACAACAGCTGAGAGTTCAGAATCAACCACAGGAGATGTTCCTACAACTCCAGGAGGTACACCCATACAAACAAGTGACTCTGCCACAACTGAGATTTCAGAAACCACCACTGCACAAGTTCCAATAACGACAGGAGTTACAACCATACCAGCGAGTGACTCTTCCACGACAGCGGAAAGTTCAGAAACAATCACACCGGATGTTCCTGCAACTCTGGTAGTTACAACCATAAAAACAAGTGACTCTGCCACAACTGAGAGTTCAGAAACAACCACTACAGACTTTCTGACATCTACAGGAGGTACAACCATACCAACGAGTGACTTGGCCACAACACCTGAGAGTTCAAAATCAACCACAGCACATGTTCCTACAACTACAGGAGGTAGAACCACACCAGTGAGTGACTCTGCCACAACTGAGATTGCAGAAACCACCACTGCACAAGTTCCAATAACTACAGGATTTATCACCATACCAACAAGTGACTCTACCACAACTGAGATTTCAGAAACCACCAAAGCAGATGTTCTTACAACCATACCAACAAGTGAGTCAGCCACAATTGAGAGCTCAGAAACAACCACAACAGATTTTCTGACATCTACAGGAGGTACAAACATACCATCGACTGACTCTGCCACAACAGCTGAGAGGTCAGAACCAACCACGGCACATGTTCTTACAACGACAGGAGGTATAACCATAACAACCAATGACTCTGCCACAACTGAAAGTCCAGAAACCATGACAGCAGATGTTCCGACAATGACAGTACGTACAACCATACCAACGGGTGACTCTGCCACAACATCTGAAAGTTCACAAACAACCACAGCAGATGTTACTACAACTACAGGAGGTACAACCATATCAAAGACTGACTGTGCCACAACACCTGATATTTCAGAAACCAGCAAAGCACATGATCCTACAACTACAGTAGGTACAACCATACCAACAAGTGACTCTTCCACAACAGCTGAGAGTTCAGAAACAACCACAGCGGATGTTCCTGACACTCCAGGAGGTACAAGCATACAAACAAGTGTCTTTACCACAACTGAGATTGCAGAAACCACCATAGCACATGTTCCAACAACTACAGGAGGTACAACCATACCAATGACTGACTCTTCCACAACAGCTGAGAGTTCAGGAACAACCACAGCGGATATTCCTGCAACTCCAGGAGGTACACCCATACAAACAAGTGACTCTGCCACAACTGAGATTTCAGAAACCACCACAGCAGATGTTCCTCCAACTACAGTAGTTACAACAATACCAACGAGTGAGTCAGCCACAACTGAGAGTTCAGCAAAAACCACAGCAGATTTTCTGACATCTACAGGAGGAACAACCATACCAACGAGTGACTCTGCCACAACACACGAGAGCACTGAAACCACAATAGCAGATGTTCCGTCAAGTACAAGAGGTACATCCATACCAACGGGTAACTCTACCACAACACCTGAGAGTCCAGAATCAACCACAGCACATGTTCCTACAACTACAGGAGGTATAACCATACCAGTGAGTGACTCTGCCACAACTGACTTTTCAGAAACCACAACAACAGATGTTGCTACAACTACAGGTCGTATCACCATACAAACAAGTGACTCTGCCACAACTGAGATTTCAGAAACCACCACAGCAGATGTTCCTCCAACTACAGTAGGTACAACAATACCAACGCGTGAGTCAGCCACAACTGAGAGTTCAGCAAAAACCACAGCAGATTTTCCGACATCTACAGGAGGTACAACCATATCAACGAGTGAGTCAGCCACAACTGAGAGTTCAGCAAAAACCACAGCAGATGTTCCTACAACCATACGAACGAGTGAGTCAGCCATAATTGAGAATTCAGAAACAACCACAACAGATTTTCTGACATCTACAGGAGGTACAACCATACCAAAGACTGACTCTGCCACAACAGCTGAGAGTTCAGTATCAACCACAGCACATGTTCTTACAACAGGAGGTATTATCATAACAACCAAAGACTCTGCCACAACTGAGATTCCGGAAACCACCACAGCAGATGTTCCTACAATGACAGGAGGTACAACCATACCAACCAGTGACTCTGCCACAACACCTGAAAGTTCACAAACAACCACAGCAGATGTTACTAAAACTACAGGAGGTACAACAATATCAACGAGTGACTCTGCCACAACACCTGATATTTCAGTAACCAGCACAGCACATGTTCCTACAACTACAGTAGGAACAACCATACCAACAAGTGACTCTTCCACAACAACTGAGAGTTCAGAAACAACAACAGCAGATGACACTGCCACAACACCTCAAAGTTCACAAACAACCACAGCAGATGTTACTACAACTACAGGAGGTACAATCATATCAACGAGGGACTCTGCTACAA
Source organism: Cathorops aguadulce (assembly GCA_026122135.1). Lineage (NCBI taxonomy): Eukaryota > Metazoa > Chordata > Actinopteri > Siluriformes > Ariidae > Cathorops > Cathorops aguadulce. Next base: position 32,747,984 of record JAPEIY010000001.1, on the reverse strand, counting down.
CACCTGAGAGTACTGAAACCACAACAGCAGATGTTCCTACAAGTACAAGAGGTACATTCATACCAACGAGTGACTCTGCAACAACACCTGAGAGTTCAGAATCAACCACAGCAAATGTTCCTACAACTACAGGAGGTATTACAATACCAGTGAGTGACTGCCACAACTATGTTTTCAGAAACCACCACAGCAGATGTTCCTTCAACTACAGGATTTATCACCATACCAACAAGTGACTCTGACACAACTGAGATTTCAGAAACCACCAAAGCAGATGTTCCTACAACCATACCAACGAGTGAGTCAGCCACAATTGAGAGCTCAGAAACAACCACAACAGATTTTCTGACATCTACAGGAGGTACAACCATACCAACAAGTGACTCTTCCACAACACCTGAGAGTTCAGAAACAACCACAGCGGATGGTCCTGCTACTCCAGGAGGTACAGCCATACAAACAAGTGTCTCAACCACAACTGAGATTGCAGAAACCACCACAGCACATGTTCCAACAACTACAGGAGGTACAACCATACCAATGAGTGACTCTTCCACAACAGCTGAGAGTCCAGGAACAACCACAGAGGATGTTCCTGCAACTCCAGGAGGTACAACCATACAAACAAGTGTCTCTTCCACAACTGAGATTGCAGAAACCACCACTGCACAAGTTCCAATAACTACAGGAGGTACAACCATACCCACGAGTGACTCTTCCACGACAGCTGAAAGTTCAGAAACAACCACAGCGGATGTTCTTGCAACTCCAGGAGGTACAACCATACAAACAAGCGACTCTGCCACAACTGAGAGTTCAGAAACAACCACAACAGACTTTCTGACATCTACAGGAGGTACAACCATACCAAGGAGTGACTCGGCCACAACACCTGAGAATTCAAAATCAACCACAGCACATGTTCTTACAACTACAGGAAGTATAACCATAACAACAAGTGACTCTGCCACAGCACCTGAGAGTTCAGAAACAACCACAGTGGATGTTCCTGCAACTCCAGGAGGTACACCCATACAAACTAGTGACTCTGCCACAACTGAGATTTCAGAAACCACCACAGCACATGTTCCTACAACTACAGGAGTTACAACCATGCCAGCGAGTGACTCCGCCACAACGACTGCGAGTTCAGGATCAACCACAGCAGATGATCCTACAGCCACAGGAGGTACAACTATACCAGCGAGTGAATATGTCACACCTGAGATTTCAGAAACCACCACAGCAGATGTTCCTACAATTACAGTAGCTACAACCATACCAACGGGTGACTCTGCCACAACACCTGAAAGTTCACAAAGAACCACAGCAGATGTTACTACAACTACAGGAGGTACAACCCTACCCACCATTGAGTCTGCCACACCTGAGAGTTCAGAAACAACCACTGCAGATTTTCCCACACCTACAGGAGGTACAGTCATACCAACCAGTGATTCTACCACAACAACTCAGATTCCTGAAACAACCACAAATGTTCCCACAACTACAGGTGGTACAACCATGCCAACGAGTGTCTCTGTCACAACACCTGAGACTTCAGAAACAACCACAGACAGCTCTCTTGCATCCACCTCAGTGGCCATAACAGAAGTTGCCACTACATCAACAACAAAACCATCTATATCATGTGAAAATGGTGGAACTCCAACAGTCAATGGCTGTTACTGCACCCCATTTTTTACAGGAATGTACTGCCATACTGTTGTAAATGAAATCCCAGCTCCAGGTTTGCTCATTTTTCTTGTAAAATTTACAATTTTAAATCCATTAAGCTGCTGACGAAACATTGTCAATGATGGTCATGTCTACTCTAAGATACAAAAATAATTCATTGCTTTTGTTGGCAACATCTTGCATCATACTGAACTACCCCAATTATAATGCTCGAAATTCTACTTTGTTGTTGCTTTCCAGATATAATTAAAAGGACAGCTGTTGCTGAAATAGAAATAAACAAGGAATATATCCCTGAATACCAAAATACATCCTCACAAGCATATAAACTATTTGTACAAAACTTCAGAAATCAGGTGAGTTATGAAGACTTATGCACCACCATATTATTTTTCAAAGTTGACCTTAAAAAATGCATACTTTAGTACTGACAGTGGTTGTACTATTTTAAATATGTGTGGAACAAGTCAGACCCCATTTGCAACTGGTATTAACATGAGCCACTCCTGATCAACTCACTTGTGACTACTTTTGATTGCATGACTTGAGTGTTGCCAAATGCAACAGGAATTGAATGGTATTGACAAATTAAATGTGTGGCATTTTGTGAAGTCTTTGCTCTGCCAAAAACATACTTTAAATCAATCACCAAACAGAAAAAAAAGAGGGAAATCAGAATATAAAATGAATTCTAGAGAGAATTTTAGTTGCAGCTCTAATGAATCCGGCTATAATTGTCATAGGAAAATATGTTGAGGCCACAAGTTAATATTTCAACTAAGCCTACCTCAAATTAAGCCTAACTGTGTAATATGAGCCCAGAACTTAACATGTGGTAGCATCATACTTTATAAGTGCCCAATATCTAATTATTTGAAAGTATAAGAAACAATGTACTTTGAAAATCTGCTAGAGGTGAAGTAGGCATCCATGTCTTAACTGAAATAACTCCAGTATGTCTTGAAGTGTCATTCCAAGATTAAAATACCTGGATGCACATGTATTCAAAACACTGGCATCAATTAGACCACATACTTGTCAATAAAAATGCCATTTCTCTTGTTAAAAGTCACCAAAGCTAGTCTCACAGCTGACTGCTTCACCAATCACAGACTACTGATCTGTAAGTGTAAAATCTCAGTCAGGAAAAAGTAGCAAGGCATAAAGCCTCCTAAGAAGCATGACACAAACATGACCAAAGGCAGGAAAGAAACTTTGCAACATTTTTACAAGAAGAATTGCCTAACTGATGTGAGTTGGATGCACATGAAAAACATACTACTTGATGCAGCAAAGCATGTCTTTGGAAAGAAGAGAAGGAGACAACATGATTGGTTTGATGACTAAGATTAAGAAATACAGTGCTTCTTTACTTTAAGAAGTCACAACCGTTACAGGCACTCTCTTAGAGAGCAAATAATGAAGCTTAAAAAATGAATGGTTTCAGAATAAAGCAGCAGATGCAGACAAGTACAGCCAGGAGAAAAAAACACCATGAGTTCTACAGTACACTAAACACTGCCTCTGATCCAAGGTCTAAGAGCACACACCAAATCAGATCACAAAAAAGGGAATTGCCATCATCCCCCGATGACATCAAGCAAAGATGGGTGGATTATTTCAGTGAACTCCTCAACCAACCCAGTGACACTGATGTAGACATTGCCAATGACGTCGCACAACTACCAGTAATGGAGGACTTGGATGGCCCCATCACTATGGATGAGCTTATCACTACTTTAAATAATACAAAACTTGGGAAAAAAAAGTCCTGGACCTGATGGAATATTTCCTGAACTACTTGTCTATGGCGGTAGCTGTTTGAGATCATCATTGTTGGCCCTCTTCAATCATCTCTGGGCAACTGAGGACATTCCATCAGAACTCATTGATGCCAACATCACCATCCTTTTTAAAAAGGGAGACCATAGTCAGTTCAACAACTATCAAGGAATCTCTCTTCTCAGCATTGTTAGGAAAGCTTTTGTGGATATTATCCTTCAAAGGCTCCAGGTCCTTGCTGAACAGATTTATACACAATCTCAGTCTGGTTACCCCAGAGGTAGAAGTACAATTGATGGCATCTTCATGCTACATCAAATTATGGAGAGAAAAAAAGAGTAGAGAACACCAAAAGGATTTGAACATAGCATTTGTTGATTTTACAAAGGCTTTTGACTGTGTTAATCATGAGTTGCTCTTTGTCATCCTGGAAAGGCTTGACAACCCGGAAAAATTTACAGGAGTTATCAAGGCACTATACTCAACTGTACAAGCAAGGATCATTGTTGATGGAGAACGGTCACAAGCATTCAATTATAACTGTGGTGTGAAACAAGGCTGCAAACTTGCTCCAAACCTATATGGTATCTATGCACCTGTCCTTCTCCAACTATCCAAAGTTTACACGTATGGGCGCTGTGTGAGACGGCTGCCTCTCCAGTAGCTCTGTAGTTTTTAGCTCTTAAAACCTCTTTTTTTCCACCTTTTTTTTTTTTTAACTTTTCTACTCTTCTTACTTAGACATAGTGTGTTTTACTATATAACATGGATATATTTAACTTTTACATGCAGCCAGGAGCCAGTTTTCTCACTTATTCAGGAGAGGGGCTGCTGGCCCTGAAAACAATGGGACAAGCTGGGATATGACACCCCATCCCGGCCGAGCTGAGGAGGAAACCCAGGGGCTGCAAGGTTGGAGCTAAGCTAAAGGCTAGGCTAGCGGACAACCGGTGGCACTACAAACCATCCATTCCTTCCGTTATCATGGGGAATGTGAACTCGCTGCCGAATAAAGTCGACGAGCTTTCTGCTCTGAACAACCAGCAAATTTACCGGGAGGGCAGCTGTTTTTTTTTTTTTTTTTTTTATGGAGAGAGCAGCTGGTCTTTTACGGAGACATGGCTAACACACCTTGTACCGGATGCTAACGTGGACCTGTGGGGTTCACTGCTGTGAGAGCCAACAGAGACGCTAACACATGCGAGAAAAGCAAAGGTGGGGGACTCCATCATTTATGTTAACAACCGCTGGTGTAACCTGGGACATATCTCTGTAAAGAGAGTTTTATGTTGCCCGGACTTGTTGCTGCTAGCCGTTAGCCTGCGGCCATATTATCTGCCGAAGTAGTTCAGTCACATGATCACAGTAAGGCTGCAGACACCGCACCCTGAGGCATTTATGATAATTTCTGGGGACTTTAATCACGGTACTTTGGCTGCTTTTTACCAGACTGTGGATTGTCCAGCAAGGAATAACAGGACAATTGACTTGCTGTATGCTAATGTGAGTGATGCATACAGAGTCACACCACTCCCCCCACTAGGGAAGTCTGACCACAACCTGGTTGTTCTACAGCCGAAGTACACCCCCCTGGTTCAAAGGCAGCCTGCAACAACTAGCTCCATCAGGAGGTGATCCCCTGAAATGGAAGATGCCCTCAGAGACTGCTATGACATCACAGACTGGGATGTGCTGCTTAGCCCACACTATGAGGACATAGAGGGGCTGACACACTGTCTGACAGATTACCTCAACTTCTGTGCAGATGTGGTCTCCCCCGCCAAGACTGTATGGTGTTACCCTAATAACAAGCCATGGGTAACACAGGAAGTCAAAGCTGTCCTCAACAGGAAGAAGGCCGCCTTCAGGAGCAGGGACAGGGAGGTGATGAAAGCAGCACAGCAGGAGGTGAAACACTGCATGAGGGAAGTTAAGGACAGCTACAGCAGAAAGGTGGAGCAGAAGCTGAAGGAGAACAGCATGAGGGAGGTATGGGAAGGTGTGAAAACCATCACAGACCACAACACAAAAACCAGAGTTGTAGAGGGGGACAGTGGAGAAGGCAAATGAGCTGAATGACTTTTTCAACTGATTCAACCAGTCCACATCCCCCCCACCCTGCCCCTCACTGCAGCCATCTCTCCTTCTTCCCTCAATACACCTCCCCCCAGCCATTGCAGGAGCCCTCTCCTCCCCTACCTCAACACAGACTCCTCCATGCATCACTGCAGACCAAGTCAGAGGTCAACTGAGGAAGCTTCACCCCAGGAAAGCAGCAGGCCTGGATAAGGTGGGTCCCCGACTACTGAAGACCTGCGCTGCTGAACTGGGTGAACCACTCCAACGTATCTTCAACCTCAGCCTGCAGCTGGGGAGTGCGCCTACCCTCTGGAAGACATCATGCATCGTTCCAGTTCCTAAGAAGAACCAGTCCAGAGAGCTGAATGACTTCCGACCGGTGGCACTCACTTTATATCTGATGAAGACGTTGGAGCGGCTCTTCCTCAGCCTCCTCAGATCCCAGGTGCAACACGGCCAGGACTGTCTGCAGTTTGTGTACCGGGCAGGTGTTGGTGTGGAAGACGCTATCCTTTACCTGCTACACCGAGCCCACTTGTGTCTGGATAAGGGAAATGGCACAGTGAGGATCCTCTTTTTGGACTTCTCGAGTGCCTTCAATATCATGCAGCCCCTTATGCTTCAAGACAAACTGAATAGGATGCGAGTGGACCCTTGTCTGGTCACCTGGATCTCCAGCTACCTTACTGACAGGCCGCAGTACATCAGGCTGAAGGACATCACGTCGGACACTGTGATTAGCAGCACTGGAGCACCCCAGGGCACGGTGCTGGCCCCTCTTCTCTTCACCCTGTACACCGCGGGCTTCTGCTACAACTCGAAGATATGTCACATTCAGAAGTTCGCCGATGACACAGCCACAGTGGGGTGCATCAGGGACGACAGAGAGGAAGATTATAGGAGCCTGGTGAGGGACTTTGCCGTTTGGTGCAATAGGAATCATCTGCAGCTCAACACCTCAAAGACCAAGGAGCTGGTCATTGACTTTGGGAGGTCCAGACCAAGGTCACAACCAGT
>JAPEIY010000001.1:32624008-32641688 GCA_026122135.1 Cathorops aguadulce | reverse complement strand
GCAGCGGTTGCATTTGTTCTGTTAAAATACATGGTTAATGTATTATTTTGGAGTTAATAAATTTGAAAAAAAAAAAAAAAGAACACCAGTATTTTCTTGGGAACACCTAGTATTTTTTTCTGGCTACGCCACTGTAATCTACACAAGGGTGTGCTTACAGCTTTGTGGTCACAGTTTGTGAAACCGTGATTTGCAGCATCCCCATGAACACACACACACACACACACGCACACACAGATTGAATTACGTAGTAGAATATAGGGGGTGGTGGGAGTGGTCTAAAGTGACATACTGAGAGCCTGTGCAGACCAGGCTTAAATTATCTCAGTAACTCAGGGGCATCTCGAACCTCCATTTATTCAGCACCTGCGTGTCCGACAGAACAGAGGACAGTTTTCATTCCTGCAAACCTGCAAGAACTGCATAAACGCCCTCCAGGTGCCTGTCAAGGTGAGTAAAATTCCGTTAACGATTTCTCTCTCATCTTTGTTTTTTCACAGTGACATCCACGCACAGTGATGTTATACAGCACATCAAAGGACAATTCATAAAAGCGCGGCATTTAGATTTCTGACGAAGTGTGTCCAAAAAAGGGGGGTTGTCCGGTTTCGTGTGTGTTTTAACATTATTTTTACATTTTCAGTCTTGTCAGGATCTCACTACACACACACACACACACACACACACTACCCCAACACCCCCAACGGCCATTTTGTGTGGAATTTTACCGGGAGTGGAAGGAGATGGCTAACATGTCAAGAGGAGACGATGTTTGAGCTGTATATGTTACATGTGTGAGTGAGTCATTGTGGCAGAATCAACCCTTGCTGGTTTGACTTGTGGCTTTCCCTATTGATTGATACCAATGCACTTTGTCCTTCTTGTAGCCTTGAGTAACGCCAAGTGTCTTACCGGTATCCATCTAATGAAAGAAATGTACTCTCCAAACGCAACTCTCATCTATCGAGCTTCAATCACTAAACATAACCATTTTTAAAATAATATTCTTGAATAATATTCTTGAGTATTGAACAGCTGTTTCTCTTGAGATAATCGTGACAGAACGCATATCAGATTCTGACACTATTCTTGGATTTCCTCAGCAAGCACAGAATCTAATAAAATGGGAAGATTTCTTTCAAGGGATCATTTAAGCTCCTATGAAGATATGTCGCTGATGTCACTGTTAGTAAGTGTGCTTTTCTGAGACCAAACAGGAGGCTTGAATAGTCATTAAAAACTAATTCTGTGAACAGTATCATGTTTCATTGTCTACTAATTCCAGAGAGAGAGAGAGATCTGTTGGGGGATGGTGCAAAGTGGGCTGCATGAGTATGTATGTCAGATATCATGTGTACAGTATGTTTTTACTATAGATTAATTTTTTTTTTTGATATGTGATGAGAGAGAGAGAGAGAGAGAGACTGTAGTCTTGTTATATGAGCCTTTTAGCCTGTATAAAGATTATCAGTCTTGTTGAGGAATAGATTTTCTTTGCAGTTGTTATAACCTTTCTAAAGGACAATATCCGATAGACAAAAACAGGATAACTAGGTATCCATAGGAGTCTCTTAATATTCCAGCAAAAATACCTGGATTAACCTGTATTGAAAAGACATAGACCCAGCGATTAATGATGATGAAGTCAAAATGCTGCAGTGACCGATTTACTGCTCCAGTGCAATGCTTGGCCAATGTTGATGCGTCCAAAAATACCGCAAAGTCATTCACATTATCAGGTCATAATGTATACAGTTAATCACCAATAAGCGAGTATCTTTTAAGTCAAGCCAAGTCAAGTAGCTCTTTGTCTTCTCAACTATGTACAATGTACACAGTATACAGTGAGATGAAAATGAACCCACAGTGCAGCATACATGTGTGGTATATGTAGTGCTGACAGGACATAGCAAAGTGCAGTAAGAATGAATGAATGAATGAATGAATGAATGCCACATGTAGAGAGGGGGTACTAGGAAACACTACCAACCTGATTTCATTATAGTGATACCTATCACATAGCAAGGGGGAGGATTTGGGGTTTGAACCCCTGATTTTCCAGTTCAAAATGCTTATTCCTGAATAATACAACATTTTTAAAAAGATAAAATCTAATTTCCTCCTATTATTAGGATGCTATTTTAATCATAAAGATATTAAGACATTGTATATCATAAAGATAGTTTATATCAGTGCTATTAATCTGGCAAGATTGGGTGATGATTGATTGTGTCTTAAATGATTACATTTGTGCATTCACTACTGCTGTCTGGCAGTCATCCAAAATGCACAAGTGTGTTGCACTTGTTGGTGCGACTGAAATATGAATGTTCACATTTGTTTGGTCTACAGTATATGAAAGTTTGAGTTTTCACCAGTGTGCGTTTCATGACAACAAAATGTGTACTAACATTCTCCATGGGGGTTATGGACTTTAAGCACTCTATCTATTACACAGTTATTTTATTTGTTAGTGATATGCCAGCCATTGATGTTTGCTGAAATAAATAATTGCTCTGGAATATCTAGCTGGAAGTAACAATAAATGTATCAATAGAACTAAAAATCTGTAGAAATCTTTTTATACCCAGGAAAATAAATCTTGTAATGTGATTCAACCCTTACAACAGTGGCAGGTGATATGCTGTTTTTTCTTGGTTGAATTGCCTCTAATAACATCTGTGCTTTAGAATATCATGGTGGTCAAGCCGATATTCAGTTTTACTCCTATAGATCTGGATATAACTGTTACCTTTTGATAAGCTTGTATTGTTTGGGCTCAGTTAATATGGGGTTAACACAGGTTACAGATAGTGGAAAATGGGATAACACATTAGTTATGCCACAATAAGCTAGATAGACAGCAAGCAAACAATTGATTGTACAGACATATCAGTTAAATAACCACTATCCAATATAAATGCAAGGGCAAATAGTCTTTCATCTGCCCTTCCATTTGTATTGGATGGAAATTATACCATGTTGTCTGATTGTGAATAAATCGGTAATGGAATTTTTGTTATATGTATGACATGTTATTGTGCAGCACCCAAATAAGCTGCCCAAGAATGCTTTCAAGGGCAGTATTCCTAATGCAAGCTCAGAAATCAGTAGACTACCATAGTCCCACAGTGATATTTAATGGATTAAGACAACACACTGATGAACCTTTCTCATATTTCAACAATGGATGAAAACCCTAGGGGGATAGACACTGGATAGAAGTAGGGAAGGATGAAGTTGGTTCAGAGTTGCCACTAGTTATGCCAACTTATAATTTATTACCATGTCATTTAGCAGTAGGCAGACTTCACATGAAGCAGTGAACATATCTGGGCTGGTCACTATAGTGCTTATCACTTGTATGTGAAACTTTTCTTGTGGTTAAGCTGTTCTGAGGAATCTTCTCAAAAACCTAGGTGTCATGAATTTGGCTTAATGTTAAGTACGTACACTTAATATATAATAGTTATATGTTAAATAGATTAATTAAATCATGCAAAAGACACAGTTTGAAAATTATGACTAGGAACATGGAATAGAAAACAAATGAACATTATTGATCTCCTGCTCCACTGCCAGCAATAAACAATGAAGATTGAGAACAGCCTGACTTGCCTCCCTGAGGTGCCTCCTCACACAGGACTACAGTTCACTGTAGCTACTGAGGAAGACTTTGATGACATCATGGCCATAAGCCAGGATATCTATGGTGGTCTAGACTACCTTCCCAGCCGCTATCAGACCTGGTTGCAGGAGACAAACCGTACTGTCATCCTTGCTCGCAAGCAAGGCAAAGTGGTAAGAAAATCTACAATTGTTTATACGTAATTACTACAAGTATTATAAGGCATTGCTTGATAATTTTTATTTGTATACTTTCACTAGAAAGTAAGCAGATGAAATGAACAGTATTGAAGAATACAGTTGGTAGCTAACTATCTTTAATTTGTATTTTTTGTGATATTCAAGGCTTTCAAAAACACATTGTTTTTGCTGCTATAAATGCATACCAGAACAGGATACACTGACTTTTAGTACATATATAAACAGCCATGTTTTGTCTTGCATTTTCCAGATTGCACTTGAGTCAGTATGTGTTATAGACGATGGAGAAACTATGCTGGTGGAAGGGCTCCGTGTGGCCCCTCAGGAGAGGGGCAAAGGAGTTGCACGGGTGCTGCTCCGTTTCTGCTCCCAGCTTGTTAAGACCAAGTATCCTGAAGTTAAAGTGAGCAGACTAACCAGAGATGACAAGCTGGGGCCCAAGGACTTCCAGAAGTACAGGCTCATCACTAAACAGGTAGGGGGGGCATGAAGCACTCAAGTAAGTGACAGCAGTGATAGATCATGATAACACAGTGATTTTATATATATATATATTTCACTAGTTTATTTTGTAAGTTTTGCAACTTTATCAAGTACATTTTATATTAACAGAAGCCTATTATCAAAAATTCCTTTATGTGCATATGCAATGGGTAATAAACATAGTGTGCAGTAAACATAGTATATTGACTGTCACATTGTTCAAACTTACCTAACCAAGCTGAACTTTAACAAAGCTGGAAATTATGACCAACTGCTTGGGGTACTGCTGCTGCATAATGTCACCCTTAGGCTGTTTTGCTTATAACAGTAAGAAACCACTAATGTACCACTCAGGGCACGCAAAAAAAAAAACAGACACAATGTGTAAAAAAAATGCTTAGTACACAGTGCCTCTGCCAGCTGTGCACACATGGTGTAAAAGGCACAGAAGTCATTGCTTAACACAGGAGTGTCTTGCAAGTAGCACTAAAGCAGTATGGTTATGGAGTCTAATATATAGTTAATTCTACTTTGAGTATGCACGGTCATCTCATATTTAAACAAATACTGTAGGAAAACTGACAAAGTGTGGTATGCGATGTGGTGCAACATTGATAGAATAATACAGATAGCCAATCAAAGAGTGGTTGCTGCAAAGCAGTTTTTGAGCGTGCAAGCATGATAAGTTACAGAGAATGTTTACACAATTTTTTCTGCAGTAATGACTAAAAGGCAGCTCTATAGTCTCACAATACATTGTAGCATAGACTTTTTTAATAGAAAAATTTAGTATTTGTATATAGTCTCAAATATTTCATTTTCATTATGTAAATTATTTAATTCTTCAGAAAGTTGGTGGTACAGGGTGATGGGTAGTAGACAGTGCTGATCCAGTCATACTGTACATTCTCTCACACCATCATGAAACTCCTGTTTAAAGGGAATCCTGCTGGTGCGCTTCTGTGCTGAAGACCTAAAGTTACGCCTCACTGATCTTGGGCTTAATGTGGGTATTGAAGGAGATGGCCTGGCTCCTTCCAACTCCCCAGTGAGGTTAGAGGCCTCAGATGTCCACCAGCTTTTTTTAAGCAGTGAGGTAATGCAGGATGTTCTACCCAATGGAACCATTGTGCAAGACTGGCAGCCCTTCAAGCCCATGCCTAGCAACATGGAGATCCTGTTGAAGAAAGATGTAGATTGGATGGTGGATGACACCTGTTGTCCATCTATGGCCAGCCTGTGCACTTTCCCCTTTCGTGTACCTATTGGCGATGACTGGTACTACCTCAGCATTGACATGTTTGGCAAAGATCTGGCTCTGGCTGTGCAGCAGCTCTTATGTCACCTGCGGCGCCATACCAACACACTGAAGGGCCATGTGATGTGCCAGGTTTTCCTGGATCCACCACTGTGGATGCCCATGGCTGATTTCTTCAGAGAGACCTTGAAAGTGGAACTGGTGAAAGAATACAAAGAGCAATGTGTAGTGGAATCCGACTTGGTGTAGCAAGAGGAGGGCTGTCATCTAAAAGTTAGGAGCTTGAGACACCCCTCACCACACACCTGGAGGCCAAACATTAGAAACTCTAAGAGCTTTGACATCACTCAAATGGTTTCCTTTCATATCTTGCCCCCCCCAAAAAAAACAACAACAACAACAACCCTTTATCCTACATATATCGACAAAATAAAAATTAAAATGTCTTTCTAGAAATTAAGTTAAAGTTAGAGTTAGTTTAATAATGCCTCATCACTGCAAAACTGAAATCAAAATTTGTTAAAATATAATAAATATGCAACAAGAAAATTTGTTCGGATACTGACCATATTCTAGAATGTGGTATGGTGTGTGTGCATGTGTGTGTGAATTATACCACATGCTGAATTGCAAATAAGACTGCACAATCTTTAGGCACTTTATGATAATCTAAATGTAATAGCTCACTATATATAGTGAGATGTTTGCTCTAGAGACTATTTTGTTTGAATGTTGTACAGCAGGTGTTAATGGTAAATTTTTATTACTCTTACTCATATAATACCCATAATGAAGAAATGTAGAACTCTTTCTCTTCTACCTACTCATATTTTTGAAGTGGCATTTACACTGGAAAAACCAAGCTTATCTTATATATATATATATATATAATATTCTACTGGGTGATTGGCATTTACTGTAATGACATACAGTATATTTCAGACAGAGAAGACTGGTCATAATTTTCGATAAGTCCTTATTTTATGTGCTGAACCTTGTTTACTAGCATTAATGTGATCTCCCACTTTACAGTTGACAGCTGGAATATGAAGAAGTTTATAAGTTATAAAACTAGACGTAATGCAGATATAGTGTATTCCCTAATGTTATGCAAGTATACTTTTTTGTTCATATGTGTTGGTTAGCTTATATGATTTAAAATTATATATATATATGGACACAAATTTTTACTGGGAAATAAACCACTCGTACTTTTCATATGAGCTACCTCCAGGACATGGAGAACCAAAACCGTGACATAAATCTCTATAGGTCACTCGTGAGGAAATTGATGCATTATTTTGATAAATTTGGGTACTTTTTTTGTGAATGTGTCCATATAATAAAAAGAACATTACACATTGACTGGAAGATATTAAGTTCATCTTCTTGTGTTGAAAAACTCTAATTTTTCATGTAAAATACATTGCAGATCTGAGTGACATATTTTCCGATATTTCACTCCGAAGACATCACTCCCAGTGTTTTCCCGCTGACTTGATGCACATTGTCAAAATGCCGAACTGGTTCAAAATTTTAATTTTTTGATTAACTTGCATATTTTTGTGGATGTGTCCATATAATATAAAAAAACATTACATGGTGGTGTGAAGATATAAAGTTTATCTCCTTGTGTTGACAATATTTTCATTCATTCATTTTGCTCACTTGTGAATATATTCACCTCTCAAAGATAAACTTCATATCTTCACACAACCCTGTAATATCATTCATATAGATATATAATTCTATATATTATATAGAATTACATAAATAAGTCCTTTTGTTGCTTGTTAAAAAAAGTAACATAAAGCCCAGACTTGTTGATATATCAACAAGTCTGGGCTTTATGTTCCTTTTTTTAACAAGCAACAAAGGGACTTATTTATGTAATTATGATTTAACTGACAGATTTTGAAAAATATTAACATTTAGGACTAGTCATAATCATTACAAATAAGATGCACTGTCACTGTAAATGGGGTTTTGTTAGCAATCCATTTGAGAGGATCTCAAAAGCACTTTTGTGAATGCATATGAAGAGCCTCATATTTTTGCCCACCAAAATTATTGATATTGATCTTGAGACAAGAAATGAAAAGCAGACATTAGATAATACACAAATAATTTTTGTTTCCTTGTTGTTATCTTTTAGTGATTGCAACAGCTCATTCCAAAATTAATTGATCACTTACTGCCTCAGTGGATTCAGCTCTCTTATTAGGACAAAACTAGAACATTAAACTTATTTAGCAGTAAAGAATTGCATTGGTAATCAAGAACCTGACAGTCATTTTCAATTTCAAGAGAACTATTTTACAAAATGAAGACATTTTCTTCAGCAAGTTAACACCTGAGAAACATATACCAGCATTTCCCATATCTGAAGTCTCACTGGGTACACAAGACACTGAAAAAAACTACTCCATCTGTCACTTGGAGAGTTTGGAGGAAACGACCACTGAGTGTTTATAGCAAGCAATGCACCACAGAACTAAGCATTTCAGTGGCCCTACAATTGAGAGAGAAAACAAAACAGAGAACATTGATGAAAACCAACAGAAACAAAGCAAAGATGGTCATTGGTCAGCAAAGGAAGAAGGTCTTGCCATTCTCAGAAAACTGCTCCAGCTGATCCAAAACATCCAAACAAGCACTAAAGGTCCACAGTCTGCACAAGCAATTATATACAGTTATACAATCTTCTCTACCTGCATCCCCTTTCTGCAAAAAATAAATCTACTGGGCTAAGTTTTCCAAAAGCATCACAAAGTTAAGATCATCTTAAGTGAGAGAGTGTTCAGTGCATTGCTTGCTGTGCCATTTAACAATGATCTTTGTGATGTGAAGCTTTTGGAAAAAGAAAAAAAAAACCTCGACCCTGGTTACCAAATTTTTTAATTGTGATTTGAGCATGTACAACCAACTGTCCATACTGGCCCTTTTGTCAAAGAACATGTTTTCTGTTAACAGTAAATGTTACGAGTATAAATGAGATTCTAAAACCACATGCTAAATTTCACACAATCAGATAGTTCTGCTGGAAAATTGTAGAAATGACTAAAGTTATGCTGAACTATATACCATGTTAACAACCAGCTTTCATAAAAAAAAATCATAGAAATTGTAGCAAGTGAAGTTTCCCTCTATTCCACAAAAATTAAGTTATAAGAAAACTAGTGACCACTAAACCTGCAACTTGTTCTAATCTGAACCATTTCTATTTTTTTTTTATTGGAGTTGAAAAAAGAAAAAAAAAAACATTAAGAATTAACATTAAGTTCCTATCATGAGCTCATGTTTCTGTAGTATACCAATCAACAAAATGTTCCTTTAAGGTTAAAAAGTTTTCAGTAACTTTTCAGTCTGTTTTGTCTTTATGGTCTTAGGGGATTTATTTATTTATTTTTTAAACAGTGTTCACCCAGTGAGAAAAAGAGATTTCCTTCTCCACCTTCACTTGGACTGCATAATGTGTTATATCTAATATGCACAATCTGTCAAATGTCTTGAACACCTGATCGATCCTAATCAGATTCTTGTGTCAAAAATGTATCAGAAAGCTTGTCTGATTTTAATCTAACTATTCAAGCCTGAGTTTATAATTGCTATAATTAATCAAGAGGGACCATCAAAGAAAAACTCAGCTTCTTAACATTTGTCCACACTTTATGCAACATCTAATTATATGAAAACTGCCAGATTTAGATACCTATTAAGCAGTTTCTCTTAATTAATCATTAACAATATAACAATTTATGAAGCCCTAATCAGGATTTATTTAAATCCTTAAATTACTGTGAATTTACTAAAAGTATACAGTATATAATACATCAATAAGGCTATAAAGAAACAGACCAAATAAGAGATCAGAAGCCACATGGAATAAATAAAGTATTGTTTCTATTACAGATTTATTATAAGAAACCCAAGAGTCCTAAGCAAGAGAGAGAGAAGAAAAGAAAAAAAAAAAAACAGAAAAAAAGTGTTTAAGTTCAAATTCTGATTAGGGCTGATTACCACTTGTCTGTTTTTAGATTTGATAGCATGAAGACTGATTCGTCTTCATTTGGTAAGGTCATATCATGGAAAATACATTGTCTTTGAGAAATACATTGACCTACAGCGATTGCTGAATCTGTTACAATGTGTAGTTTGTGTGCTTTTAACACAGGAAAAACAGTCCCTGTTTCATTCCTAATTTATAGTAAAGCAGCACTTTATGGCCATTGGGCAAAATTGTAATTACATTGACTACAAAGCTTGTAAAATCTTAGATACTTCACAATTACTGTCCATTAAAATAGAGTTAAACTTTTTCCCCTTGTATTCATGCTTATGGTTTAGATACTGTGAAGACTGTAATGCTTAAGGACACATCCTTTGAGTGAAGATATTGATAATCTACAGCCATAGTTCTCAAAGTGGGATCCAAGGGTCTGTGAATCTTTTTCTTCCCCTAAAGATATTGTTATAGTGTTGGAAATAACAGTCCATCATTATCAGAGTTATTAAATACATTTGAGTTCTTTTTCTGTGTGCACACACTCTAGTGCATTTCAAAATATTGGAATATCGTGAAAAAGTTTTTTTTTGTAATTTAATTCAAAAAGGTAAAACTTTAATATATTCTGTATTCATTACATGTAAAGTGGTGGCTCTTGATGGACTAACACCAGCTTTAGTCCAATCATTGTGAAGCTCTCCCAAGGTCTTAAATTGACTTTTCTTGACAAACCTCTCAAGGCTGCAGTCATCACTGTTGCTGGTGCACCTTTTCCAGCCAGCCTTTTCACCCGTGACCTTCTGTGGCTTACCCTTCTTGTGGAAGGTGTTGATGATCATCTTCTGACCAACTGTCAAGTCAGTAGTCTTCCCCCGATTGTGGTTGTGTGTATTGAACTAGTCTGAGAGATATATGGTTTTTATACTGCTTTACTCAAACTCTAAATCAAATATTCTAATAATCTGAGATACTGGATTTCTGATTTCCATCAGCTTTAGGCCATAAGCATCAAAATTAAAACAAAAAAGGCTTGAAATTTTTCACTTTACAAGTAATGAATATTGAACATGAAAGTTGACCTTTCTGAATTAAATTATTTTTAAAAATGAACGTTTTCATAATGTTCCAATATTTTGAGATGCACTTGTGTGTGTGTGTGTGTGTGTGTGTGTTTATAGATATACAAAAATATTTATTATAGTTTTTATTTAATTTTAATTTTTTTTTGGGGGGGGGAGCTTTTGGAAAAAATTTGGAATAAAAATCCCTATGGCTCCCACAAATAGCCAAAAGGGGGACCCTTTTGAAAAAGTTGAAAAGGTTTGAGAGTCCATGATCTAGAGAATGGGTAATAATATGCTTTTGTTGCATATGGAGTAAAGTGTTCTTAAGAGTACTTTTTTTTTTAAGATTTGACACTGTACATTTTCTTTATTGTACTTGATATTGACTCATGACAGACAAGCCAATTCACTTATGTTATAAACATGTATGGTGTTTTTTTGTTTGTTTTGTTTTCTGAGGTGCTGGTAAAGGTCAAAGTAATATATGCGTAAGGAAGAAAAAGGCACCATTTAAGCTCCAGTGAAATATGTGCTGCTCTATCTAAAGCTATGAGGAAAAGCATTGGTTACTGAATTAAGGATATGGATCTTGTGTGTGCGTTTTTCTTTCTAAGTACTTGAATGTATATCAAAAACACTATTAATAACAATGTTCCAACAGCCAATATTAAGGTGGTTACTTGAATATATGTATGATTTTAAGGGTCTCATGGTATTTATGTGTATCCTACTTTTCCTTTTTTTATTATTGTCATCACCATCACCCTCATTTTTGATCAAATAAACTGAATAGCAGTGGGAGTAGCTAAGGGTGATTTAAAGCATGTTTTATCAGTGTTATAGGAATTTTGCTAACTGATGTTGAAGCAACACCTGCGAGGCGCATATGAAGTGAAGCCATCATCCACAGAAAGATTGTTCTTTTTTTTTTTGCTAAAATGGAAAAGACAGGTTCTATATTGAGGTGAAAGGTATAACTTGGGTAATGCAATGGACAGATGGTAAGGATAGTATGCACGACCGATATCGTGTTACAAAAAGACAGCTATAGTACAGTGAAGTCAGCATAAGCAAGTCAGTGGCTAGTAGTTCATATAAAACAGTATGTATTCATAGTCCGCAGTTCCTTGTGGATAAAGATAGTCCAGAGTTTGGGACTATCTTTAAGAAATCACTAGGTGAGCTTAGAAATAGGTAGCAAATAAGATCTTATATAACAACGTGGAATACAGTAGGTAACAAATAACCCAAGAGCTTATATTACCCGATCTTGTGTCTAAGATGGAGTGAAATAGGATCTACTGAGTCCTTTGTGGTGTTACCTTGCTGAAATAGAGCTTGTTCAGGGTGAAGGTGCTTTGGCTTCCACCTAAACTTTCACTCTGGAGGCCTGAATGGAAAAAATGACCAAGTCAGGTCAAAAGGGTTCACACACAGTCCTGTGATGGATGATTTTGGAGCCCTGTTCTTTTACTTTTCTAGTTCCTTTACAATGTCTTGGAATGTTATGGAGTTTATATGTTTAAAATAAAAGGTATAATATAACAGTTAACAAATGGAATCAGAGGTAAAATTGGAGGGAGAATAAGATGAATGGATGAAATTATATAAAAATATAACATCAAGCAAATATTATTTCAACAAATAACACAAGGGTTTCCAGTCATTCCCGCAAAAGGCTGCTGCGGCTGAAGGTTTTTGTTCTAACCAAGCAGCAGTAAAACCTGCAGCGACACAGGCTTTTTGCGGGTAAGATTGCATACACCTGAAGTAACAAATATACTGTGTAATGGAATGCCATCCATTTATTTCACTTTAACATGCTTCAGTAATCTGCAACTGAATGCTTGTGTCTGTGATTTTTATTTTTCTGTCCAACCATATAATATTATATCTTTAGTTCTGCAGCTGTACAACTAAATGCCAAAATGTTCTTTTTTTTTTGTTATTAGTCTTGATATTTGGGATACATGCATGTTGCACCCAAAGCACAAAAAAATGTGTGAATAATACTTTAATGTAACTTATTGTACCAGTCATGGTCATTCAGTGGTCCAGAAATGTACTCAGGTGGTTCCTCTAAGACACCATAATGTTTTAATCATATACATCACATCTAAGGATATTTGTATTTGGTGTGTATTTCCACAACACTGGATTATCCAAACGTGTATGGGTTCATACCAAAGGCTTCGGTTTAAGACTTAAGTCAAGGGTGCACCTCAGTTTAACATGGACCCTATAGGGTCTTTTCACTAATCTGCTCTGTTTAAGAGCAATTAGTATAGATGTCCACATAAAGAAATCACAAGTAAAAATGATTGATGTGCCTGTTGGAGATTTCTGTGATTTACTTGAAACCCAAAGTTTTCACAGACATCTTCATGATTATAATAATGCCAGAGTTTCTTGATATCCTTATTACTTATTAGGTCCAACTAAATGACCATAGTCTGGGTTAACAAATCTGTACCCATCTATGTACAGCTGGGTTTTGAGGTGATAAACACACTAACTCCTATAGGTATGCTTTTTATGTACCTCTGTGAGGTAGGAGTTTGTGTATGTATGTAACCCATTCCCTTGATGCAGCAGTAAGAGCTAAGTTTAAATAAAAAAATAAAAAAATAAATGCCTCACCATTGTACAGGGATACACAAATTATATTCAGTGCTACTCAAAGAAAATAAGGTTTTAAAAAATTAGGCAATGATACAAATAAATCAAGATGAAATTTCCAGTGGAACACCTAAAGCATTATTGCTAATCAAGGGGATGAACATTTCCAATGCCAATGCAGAGGCAATGTGATCTAATTTTTAAACATTACTTTTCTATAACCCAATAAGACTGGTTATTCTTAAGCAGTGATTAAAAATGAATTGATTTTTTTTTATTTTGTGTTTTTGATTAAAAAAATGTGATAATTTAAAATACATATTTAAAAAAAAAAAATCAATCCCTGAGAAATCATTGGCATGTGTTGTGTGAGTTTGGGGGGCTGGGGTTGGGTGTGTGCGTGATCATAAAAAATGTGGCTAGGTTTGCACTAAGCAAAATTGTCTGTATGTACTTTAAAGCTACATTTTAAGTCTAGAGATTTTCTGAAATATTCAGTAAGATAGCTTCAAATTTTGACCAAAGTAAAGCAATCATTAGGACTGCTAATGCTAAGCCTAATCCTGAATTCTATGTGGAAACCGGAAATAATATTCCCAAAAGGCTTACAGTGATCTGCAGCATCCCCATGAATGAATGACCGAACGAACACACACACACACACACACACACACACACACACACACACACACACACACACACACACACACACCTTCCTATCCTTCTGAGGACCTTCCACTGACAATTATTAAGGCAGGTAATTAATGCTATGCCTGCACCAAAACCTAACCTTAACCTCAATAATGAAAAGAAAACTTTTTGGCTCTTTTTATTTTATTTTGGATAAAATAATACCACTTTCCTTGTTGGGACCATCCAAATGTTTTAAAATTCTACAATTCTTTTGGGGACATTATAAACACACACACTGATGCATAGTATGTTTTTTGTGTGAACCTAGCCATACTATATTTGGAAAGCTGTACAGCTATACACTGATATTGACCAATTCTAATAAAGGTAGAGATATTAGTAAAAATTCTGATTTTGCATTATATTAATATTGTACAGCTCTGTTCTTATTTACATCTGAACTTCTCGTTCTGTATGTGCTCAGTGATTTAGGAATGTTTGAATATAAACAATATTAATCCTAGAGATACACACAGGTATCATATACAGGAGCAGGTTATAACATTTTAGACTTTGTTGGGGGGTATGATTTAGATTTTGGGGTAAATTTAAAGCATTTACTTGCTGTTGATTTTGTCATGTAAGTGAAAATTATGTACAGAAAAACAAATTCTCGAAGTTGAATGATAGTTTCTAGCTGTTTTTTTTTAAATATTTGTTTTCCTTTTAATTTGTAATTTTCTTTATTCTTTATTTTACATTTGTTAAAATCTGTTTATGCAAGGTCTTAAAAGGAGAATGTCAGAATATGAAGCATCTATGACAAAATAGATACAATCACTTTGTCAGCATTTCGTTAGCCACAACAATTTTATGTTTTCTAACTTAACCATAATGCCTAATGCAACCTTAAGGCATTATAGATGCTAGTATTTATTTTGGTGTAGTTCATCAGTATCATAATTTTTTTTTATATTATGCATCCAAACATACTACTTTCCTCTTGTGTTAAAGTTTTTTTTTCTTTTAGAGATTAAGACAAATACAGTTTAATAATGAAAACACTATATTGAAAATTTAAACACATGTTAACATGAAAAATGTAATTTTTTTAAGAATGCTATAAAAATATTGATCAAAATGGAGCTAAAATTTGAGGGTAACAAGTATTTGTTTGCACTTTAATTTATGCTTTTTTCCAGAAATTTTGAAATTAATTCAAAGTCATATATAAAGTCTCGAAATAGTCCAAAAAGAGTGATATGCAAATGCATGTTATTTCATAGAAATAGAAATGTGTATATATAATAATATTTCAGTGTAGTGAAATCTAAGGTGTAGAAACTATTTTTTAAAAGAGAAGATTGTACATCATGCTGCTTAAAGCATATAATGCCCTGGAGGCATTTCTCTAATTAAAAATATTGAACATGGAGTAAAGAGGGTGCAGCTTCAGTGATGCATAACCAAGTTGAAGTATTGAGCATGTATTTAAATGGTACATCATGTTATTCTAGTTTGTTATTATTTATTTATTTATTAGCATCCTTAGATTGTTGTGTATAAAATTAAATGCTACATTTACTGTATTACAAAGTTTTTCAAGACTGTGTTAGGTAAGAGAACTTATTCAAAATATTTAGAGAACAGTGTTTGAAGTAAATTTGTACAGGCTTATTAGTTCCAAAAGCCACAATCAGGGATTTAAGAACAAAAAAGTTATGAATTTCAGCAGAAAAATGGAATGGAAAATAGGACTTTCCTGAAAATTAGACCTGCAAATACAAAAACTGCTGGTAAGAAGAATTTACTTTGAAAACTCCAAATAGTCTATTTTTAGATGTATTTTTGTGCTCATGCACTCCTTTGGCATTCCTTAAGCAGAGTATAAATCAGGCAGACAAAAGAGGGTCTACCAATCCCTTATTGTGGCATTAAAATGGGGGCTTTGCTTTAGTCTTCATGATACATTGATAAAAGTAACATCTACAGAGCCTGATGACTAGCTATATATGGTATCTGGGGGCAAATAGCTCCAATTTTAAATAACTAATAGCCTTATACCGAACTGCAGCATTTATTGCTAACTGCTGTGTTTACAATGTAGCATAAGGAACAGTGTTATATTGTAGCATAGCTGAAGTCTATGTTGTTTGTATTGATAATGAAAGGTTTTATGTAGGTTTTCTTTAAATTGACCAGATTACATGGTAGAGTTGTGTGTGTACCTAATTTGTGAACTCTTCTGCAGCACCTGACAATAAAAAAATTAGAAGATAAAATACCCCCTAAAATATTCCTCAAGATTCATCATTAAACAAAGATGTGTACTTGAACATACTTTTGTAGTGGCCATTTTTCAAGATTGGCTCTTAGTAGCCTATGACATATTTTGCTCTGGGTTTTCATTAGCTCCAGTTATCTGTCTTTTATTGGTCTGTGTATGACTTTATTCACAGACAACACATTTATATAGGCATTTATAAGTTCAGTATGATGAAGCACTGATATAACATTGACCATTACATTCATATTTATTTAGATGTCTTCAACCTGTTTTCTAGAACTAGCTTTCCCAATAATACGCTAAGAAAACAATACTCAGG
Organism: Cathorops aguadulce; assembly: GCA_026122135.1. Lineage (NCBI taxonomy): Eukaryota > Metazoa > Chordata > Actinopteri > Siluriformes > Ariidae > Cathorops > Cathorops aguadulce. The sequence goes on along the minus strand of JAPEIY010000001.1, from coordinate 32,625,191 downwards.
TCTAAATAAGACATAATTTTATTATTTAAGCTACCATTTATTTGAAGGATTGGTTTATTCTAAGATTTGGACTAAGGATAACAGACTCATTAGACATTGTACCAATAACTGTAGTTAAAACTGTACTATAAGGAGGTCAGGAAAACAGAAGCCTCAGAATGCTGTTTATATTTCAGGCAACAACATATGGAACACACAAGACCCAGTTAGCTCCACTTGTCTGACATGAGAAGCAGGTGCTAGTGTTAACACTGACACTTTAATTCTGACCTCAAGCCTAACTCTTCCCTTCTATGCAAAGGGTTCCTTTACATTGCTGTACATGCCTGTGATTTGCAGAGTGCTGAGAATGTTTCATCTTTAGATTTGTCAAAGAATATCTATTTTTTGTTGCTGTTACATTAAAAATTGATTTTTTTTATTATGTAAATTGACATTCCTGAAGATAAATATTGGTACTAAAACCATTGCCCATCTTAAGAATGTGTTCAACTACAGTAAGTGCTTACCAACACATAAAACTTGGTTAAAACAGGTTTTGAAATACATATAAAACGTGTCAATTTCAATGCTGTTTCCAGTACATGATAGAAAAAGAACACTTTTTAGAAATATCTAGGATTATAAAGACTAACAAAGACTAAGCAGCCCCACTGAGAAGTTTCCCATTTGATAAGTTGAGTGAAGGTACGTGGATTGAAGATGTGCTTAGAGTTCAGACACATGGACATTTTGATCAATAGAGAACATCAATGCGGCAGTATTCACATTCCTCAGTGTGATTAGAAGCTAAACACAATAGAGGGTGTTTGGGAATTTTTTGTTCAACTAACTCCTATTTTATCACCCAAATTATTTTACTGAATATATTTACTGAACTAAAGAACATTTGTACACCAGACCTAAAACAGAATTTTAAATAAGAGATTAAAATAGGAGTACCTACATTGCTAAATGTTCACAACTCCGTAAGGTTTAGCTGTTCTCTTACCTAGCACTTAACCACAAGCTCGTTACCTAGTTACTGTAGGTAATGGGTTAAATTATGTATGGACCTTGTGCGCCTAATGTCACGCGTGACGTCACGGCCACGTGTTTCCGGGTTATGGGTATCACGCTTTTGCAAGTTTGATAGGGATACACGCTGTCGTCTTCTCAACTTGTGCTGAATCCCTGGATGTCA
>JAPEIY010000001.1:32503207-32514778 GCA_026122135.1 Cathorops aguadulce | reverse complement strand
GGTGACAAGCCAACTTGGAGCCATGACCCCACTGCAGCACCTGGGTTTGCACAGAACAGGGAACAAACAGATGGTTAAGTGGTATGTTGCTAGAGTTACCTTCTCTGGGGTCCTGCTCCAGGGCCTTCTGCACTAATGTCTCTACCTCAAGTAGGGTGGCCCCCACCAGACAGCATGGAGGGAGGATGGTTTCAGGCATACTAGACTCTTCCTGGAGGGCAGAGAATATCCTGGACAGGGCGTTGGGTTTGCCATTTTTGGAGCCTGGGTGATAGGAAAGCGTGAATTGGAAATGGGAGAAGAAGAGAGACCATTGGGCTTGCCGTGAATTAAGGCGTTTGGTAGATTTGAGGTATTCCAGATTCTTGTGGTCGGTCCAGATGAGGAAAGGGAGATCCGACCCCTCGAGCCAGCACCTCCACTCCTCTAAGGCTAGCTTGATGGCTAACAGCTCTCAGTCACTGATGTCATAATTTTGTTCAGCAGGGGACAGCCGGTGAGAGTAGAAGGAGCAGGGGTGGACCTTGTTATCGTTGGCCCTCTGGGATAGGATGGGTCTGACCCAAGACTCAGAAGCATCGACCTCCACGATAAACTCTTTTGTGGGATCAGGTATGGTGAAAATGGGTGCTGTGGTGAACTTGTGCTTGAACATGGAGAAGGCCCTCTCTGCTTCCTTTCCCCACTTGAATGAGGTCTTAGTCGAGGTTAAAGCTGTGAGAGGTCCGGCCACTGTGCTGAAGTTGCGGATAAAGCACCTGTAGAAATTGGCGAATCCCAAGAAATGCTGGAGCTCTCATCACAAGGATGGGGTGGGCCAGTCAGCGACTGCCTCAAGCTTGATGTGGTCCATCTGGATCCTATCTGGGGAGATGATGAACCGCCTTGACATATAGCTTATTTTCTAGCAGGCGCTGGAGGACCTGCCAAACGTGGCCCCGATGTTCCACCAGGGAGCGAGAGAAGATCAGGATGTCATCCAGGTACGTGAAAATGAAGATGTTGAGAAAGTCCCTCAGGACATCGTTGACAAGTGACTGGAAGACTGCGGGCGCATTGGTCAGGCTGAAAGGGACCATGAGGTACTCGTAGTGGCCAGTGGTGGTGTTGAAGGCCATCTTCCACTTGTCCCCCTCCCTGATCCTGACAAGATGGTCGGCATTGCATAAGTCCAACTCGGTGAATATCTTGGCTCCCTGGAGTAGTTCAAAGGCCGTAGTCATGAGTGGTAGTGGGTAGCGGTTCTTGAGTGTGATGGCGTTGAGACCTCGATAATCAATGCATGGGCAGAGTGACTTGTCTTTCTTATCCATGAAGAAGAATCCCACCCCTGCTGGGGAGGAAGAAGGGCAGATGATCCCAGCTACCAGAGACTCGGAGATGTACTTCTCCATAGCTTGCCTTTCAACAGGAGACAGAGAATAGAGTCACTCTTTGGGTGGCACTGTCCTGGGCAGGAGGTCAATTCTGCAGTCATGAGGAGGGAGGGACACTGCTTGGGTCTTGCTGAAAACAAGTATTAAGTCCAGGTATTCCGGAGGCACATGAGAGAGGTCGGGAAACTCTCTGGCTGGAGGCTGCAGTGGTCTGGCGGGAGGCAGAGCAGACTTCAAGCAGGACACTAGGCAGGAATGGCTCCAGCCTAGGATGGTGTTATTGGCCCATTTTAGGTGAGGGCTGTGCAGAGTTAACCAGGGTAATCCTAGGATGATGAGTACATCAGGGTTTTTCATGACATGGAGCTGGATGGTTTCTGAGTGGTTACCAGAAATCCTCAGGGTGAGCGGGGTGGTAAGGTGGGTGATGGTGGTCAAGCCAGTGCCATTGAATGTCAGGACAGTGAGAGGGACGTCGAGAGTGAGTAGCGAGATTCCCAGATGCTTGGCAGTGGCAGAGCAGTTCAGCTTCCTGTCCACCCCTGAGTCAATGAGGGCCTGGAGGTGGTGATGTTGGTTGTCACGGATAATGATGACAGAGTAACGGACGATTAGCGGGGAACTGGTTCCGAGCATTGCCCACCCGGGCTCCTCGATTCAACTGGTGGGCTTGTCCTTTTAGCAGGCAGGCTTGGCAGATGTGTCCCAGCTGACCACAGTAGAAGCAGGCCCCCATGCTCCGCCAGTGATATCGTTCCTCTGCTGACACCCAAACCTAGTCTTACCTGCATGGGTTCGGTGGACGCAGCGGGAGGTGGAGAGGAGGTGAAGCTGGGGCGGTTCTTCTCTCTCCTCCATTGCTGAATCCGAGCATAAATGCAGTTGGTGAGGTCCCTGAGGCTGAAGAGGTCTGCCGACAGTTCCCATGATACCAATTCATCCTTGATCTGGGTGCTCTCATTCCAACCGCACAAAGCCACCAACATCCAGAACTTGATGTACCAAGGTAGACCGGGACCCCTGCCGCAGATCCATGAGCTCCCTGCCTGCCTCCCGGCCAGACAGAGAGCAGTCGAAAGTTTGCCTCATCTCCTCAGAGAAATCCTTGAAACTGGAACAAAAGGGTCCATTGGCATCTCAGACCACTGTTCCCCACTCTCTGGCCTTGCCACTGAGAAGCATTATTGTATATGCTACCTGGGAGCGTTCTGTGGGGAAGGCCAGAGATTGCAGCTCTAGGATCAACGAACACTGAGACAAAAACGATCTGCAAGTACCTGGTTCTCCATTGTAAGGCTGAGGCACTGGAAGTCTTGGTTCATGGAGAAAGGCGGTGGCAGGAGCTGAAGTAGGAGACGGCTGGGTAGGGGTAGGCACGGCTTGACAGCGCTGCATCTGCATGGTGAGAAGGTTGAGTGAGTTGGACAGGGTGGTGAGGTTCTGGGTAATTTGTTGTAGGGCTTGTTGGTGGGTCCTGAGGAGAGTCCCTTGCTGCTGGATGGCCATTCTCAGATGGGCGAGTTTCGCTGGATCCATGTTGGCCAAAACATACTTTTAGGATTGATGGAGGTGTGGTGAAGTTAGGATCCAAGAGCAGAACACAGACAGTAATCCAATAAATATGATTTAATTCAGGGAAGAAATGGTGTGGCAAACAGGACAAAAAACAAATGGCAAAAATAGTCCAGACAAAATGAGACAAATAACTTGACAAAAACATGAGACAGGCAAAAACAAATATGCTAGTGCAAAAAACCATGAACAAGAAAAGACCCTTAGTGCAAGAAACCATAAACCAGAAATAACCCTTAGTGCAAAAAAACATGAACCAGAAGAATGCTAGTGCAAAGACCATGAACAAGAAAAAGTCGCTAGAGAGAAAAACCATGAGAAGCAAGAGAGGCACAGAAACGGCTAGAAAATCAAACGAGACGTTCTGGATAAGTTAGAGTCTGAGAACAACCTTTAAATAAGCAGCAGTAAAAACCAGGAAGTGAGTTCAGGAGAGAAGGAATTCCTGTCCAGAATCCGGATCGGCGCTGACGTGAGAGAGCTGTAATCTCTGGAGTGGATATCTAGGGCGGCCCATTACACTTTCACAATATAATGTACTGTAGATTTTGAAAGACCTAAATTCTCTGCAACCTTGCATTGAGTTTTTTTTTTTAATGACTAACAATTTTCTCACAAATTTTAGCACAAAGGGATGAGTCATGACCCATTTTTGCTTGCAAAGACTGAGCCTTTGGTGCATGCTCCTTTTATACCCAATTATTATACCTTCACCTGTTACCAATTAACCTGCTTTTGTGGAATCTTCCAAACTGGTGTTATTTGAATATAAATTTTTCAGTCTTATTTTGCCTCCATCCCAACTTTTTTGGGGTGTGTTGCAAGCATCAAATTCTAACTTGTTTATATTTACAAAATACAATTAGGTTGGTCAATAAAACTATTGAAATACTTTATTAGTACTTTTGTCAGTTAAATAAAGGTTCATGTGAAGTAACAAATCGCAGATTTTTGTTTTTATTGCATTTTGGAAAATATCCCATCTTTTCTGGAAATAGGGTTTGTATTTTAAACATTTCTTTAAGTTAGCGATATAATAAGACATATTTATTTCTGTCCCTGCAAGTGCACCAATAATAGCCTACAATTAAATAACGTCAAAAATAGTGGCAATTTGGTGCACTAATGGCAGCACGCTACAAAGCTGTTGAGCATCTAAACGTCTTCAAGATTATAGAGGCTCAGTGGACTAGGTTTACTTCTGAGACGGTAAAATGAAAAACAGTAAACCTTCACAGACACATACTGTATCAGAATTCTTCAGCAATCCAAAAGTTATTGATCATGCCCCTGATTTTTTTTTTTTTAACTCTGTTTATTTAAGTAATCTTCATTACTCACCAACTAAGCATGAGAAAGCGCTAAATGTGTTAAATGTAAGGTAACAAATCATATGTTGTGGACTGCAACAACTCCTTCCGGGAGGTACTGGTCCCTCTCCTCCAGCCGTAGGCCACCCTCCGACAGGAAAATGCTTTATTTCATTCATCAGTTTCCGTTCATTCATCAAGTCACTGCAGCGTGGCGAGCGCTCGGGCTTAGAGCCACACCGAAATTCTTATCAATGGAGTGGTGACGTCAATGAACAGCGATGACGCGCGGTCACGTGGGCTCAAGGGGGCCGAAATATAAACATGAGGAGCTGGCCGTGGTCCTGAAAAATATCTACAGCGTCGTCACGACTCGAGGCTAAGGCGTGAACAAAAGAGTCGTATACCTTTTCACAAAGCAAGTTCATTCAAACTATACATTTACCTTCTAAAAAAAAAGCATATGTATTAGTAAAGAAAGTAAAGAAGACAGTATCCAATCGCGAAATTCGAAGAACAAAGAGCAAAAGTGCGTCGGACCACGTCACGCCTGGGATCCCGGTAAGTCCTCATTTTCATTATAGCAAAGTAGCGAAAGCTAGCCTACATTCTACTACACTGCGATGGTAGCAGGGTCTTGTGTTTTTATAACGTTTAATGCGGATCAGTGAAATAAAGCTCTAACGCAATGGGAATTTCACTATCATTAACGAAAGATGTTCTTTTTTCCATACAAAAATGAGAAAGAAAGCCCCACTCATAATCCATAGCAAAAATAAATAAATATCCGACAACTGTATTAAAAGAACCAACAATTTAATTTAACTTGGGTGGAGTCGGAACTGATGCATCATCATCGCGTTCATTTTGATGGAACTCAGATGTGCCTGTAAATGACGCCATTACGGATTGCTGATGCATGTCATGATGACAGTTGTGGGAATTATGGTGATCAATAACATTCCCGAAATACCAACTATTACTCCCCCACTCCATTACACTATTTTCCCCATCATCTTAGCACATTTTTTAGTTGTCCTGGATTCTAGTTAGATATGCTTGACAAAACCAGACACTAAAGAGCAAAAATGTTTTTTGTGCTGAATATGATTTTAAGATATGTTTTGAGCCTCAGATCTGAGGGTTTTTATAAAAAAAAATGTAATTAACTTTATATGCTTTATATGAAGAATATGCTATTACGAAAAAGTAAAGTTCAGTTTTTAACCAATAATATGAAATGATATTGTGGTCAGATTTTTTTTATAGACTACTGCGCCAGGGCTTTTCCCTGTCTTTAAAATAGACTGGCTTAGCGTATGATTACGTGAAGAGAATGGCGTCTCAAAGACGGCTTACTAATGTGCATTAGTATGTCCGGAGTGTATCAGAATTGAAGTAATGATGCATGGCAGAAGCAGATAATACATTCATGCAATGGTTTACTCAAGTTCAAAGCATAATTCGGGGCTGCAAACACAATAGTGATGGAGGACATAGAATGCTTTAACCTGCAAATTCAAATGCAGAGCTGAGATATAAAACCCAACAGTGAGAGAAGTTGAAATCTGTTACTTTTAAGGTTTTGAAAGAAATGTAACTAATTAGGATACTGTGCCCATACTTATTAATAAATTTAGTTATTTTCTCTGCTCTCATGTTTGTCAAGATTTGTGCCCTTTTAGGTTATCGGTATTTTACTCAATATTTATTTCATTTATTGGATATAGCCTATTTAGAAATTCGAACAACATCTACGTACGTATATTTGCCTTAATCACCATCTGCCTTCAAGCTCTCCGCTCTCTTTTGCTTGTGCGGGTGGTCACTTGTGCAAAGTGTTTCCAAAAGCATCTACGCAAGTGTTCTTGTTAATTCAAATGTCCTTGCAAAATCAGGACAATCGGTAGACGTTGATTATAATTATAAACTTTGAAATGCCTTTTGCATGATGACGGCTCGTGATGCTGAAAGCCTGTTGTTATGATCTATAGACAGGAATGGTGCGTCAATATTCTATCCAATAGATTAAAAAAAAAAATCCAGATACCGATTAAAGAAGATAAATACCGTTTTTAAATAACAAGAAAACGTAATTGAATGTGTGTGTGTGTGGGGGGGGGGGGTTATGGTCACCATGATATGGAGAGAATGTTAAACATCCAAGTCAAATGTTCATGTTAATATGTATTTGTCCATTATGTGACAATGGTGATTAGTGTTTGTAACTTGTTACTTATCATCAGGTACAGACTAGGCATGTATAAAAAACACACAAACAAACAAGAATCATGTGTTCTCTAGCATATTCTTAATATATTTTTTCTTCCTGTCTGTGTTAGGTGCATCACCAATTTTTCTCACTCCGAATCTGCATGGTCATGATTTGGTTCCAACCAGGCTCTAGAGCCCCAGTTGTGCTTCTCTTCTTCCTCTTTAGTCATATATTTGAGCCTACAAGCAGCATCCCTGTGACTGAACACGAAGTGGCCAATCAATATGAACCCTCTTCTCCTGAACTTACACAAGAACAGTTTCAGTTCACCCAAATTGGAGATGTTCTGCCAGGGACACCGAATGAAGAGGAGGATGAACTTTTTAAAGATATCGACCCAAAAACCCTAGCAGCAGTCCTCCTAGAAGCCCTCAATAAGCCTCAGGAGGTACTGAGTGAACAAGAGAAGAATGGAGGTGAGAAGGACAAGGCAGAAAGGGATAGCAAGATCCAGAGTTTTAACAGAGAGAGAAATAGAGATCAGGAGCTTGAACTGGTGCGGGCAGCTGCTGAAGCACAGGGCAGAGAAGAGAGAGAAAAAGAACAGGATGAGGCAAGAAAGAGAGAGGAAGAGGAAGAAGAAGAACGCCTCACAGAAAAGGTGACCAGTCACATCACCAGTCAAACAGTGCCTACAAAAGAACAGGACATAGTTCCAAAAAAGGTGGTACACAAAGAAGGGCACCAAGAAACAGATGGACCCAGAGATGGGGACAAGGATGAGCAGCTGAGTCCAGAAGAGTTAAAGAACCTGGAAAGCATTTTAGAGGAGTTTCAGAGCTACAATACAGCCATGAAAAGAGAACATGATTCCTCATCTGTTCAAAGAGAGAGTCGTGGTGATTACTTTGATTACCTGGATCGTAATGGCCTCATGAACAATGAGATCAAGCCCAAACCTAAGGGTTATGACTTGGCTCTGTCTAAGATGAAGCTTAAGTGGCAGCAAGAGCAAGAAAAGAACAAGAATTGGCCATTGTATAAGGGAGGAAACTTCATGGATGATTTTAATGATAACATTGAAGACCAAGAGGAGGAAAATGGAGAGGATGAAGAAGAACTGCTGAGTCCAGAAGAGGAAGAAGCTAGGGCTAAAGCTGAGCAGGAAGAGGTCCGTAGACAAGCAGCTGAGGCTCAGAGAGCCAAGGCAGAGGAAGAGAAGCTTGCAGATATTGCATCAGACATGATCTTGCAATACATGGTCAAACAAGATGGGAAGAAGTACCGGGACAATAATGCTGCAGAAGACAAACGCTCAGAGGAAGATGATGCCAGTGATGATGATGATGATATTGACCCACAAACTATTGACAAGTTGATAGAAATCTCCAGTAAGCTGCACTTGCCTGCTGATGATGTGGTAGATATAATCAGTGATGTGGAAAAGAAGAAAAAAAAAGATGCTCCTGAAACTCTGCAATGGCAACGACCTCTTGTACCTCCTACAGCACATAATGTCCCATCTCCAGTCTTAAGAACATCACCACCCTCAAAACCACCCAAGCCTAATGCAAATATGCTGAAATCATGGTTCAAGGACAAGGCTCTTAAGCCAAGTCAACAGGATTTGTGGATCAAGCAACAGTGGCCCTTTTGGACCTACCCCTCCTATCAGTACTATCAAAAACCCTACAGTAGTTATTACACCATTTATATCCCACCTCCCAAGTCTAAACCACGCTACTATGCCAAACCCTCCTACTCCCTTAATGACATACTGGGGAATTCATTGGCCTATGAGTTTGATTACCCTCTCAAACAAAGGTATCGTCCCTGGATACAAAGTCGTCCAAGGGCTCCTCTGGCCTTCCAGCGGAACCTGTACTTCCCTAACTACATTGTCCCTCATCCCCGGACTTTCAATGCTGTACCTATGCCCAAACCCCGGTCATCCCTTCGTCATCGGCCTGCTTTCTATTACTCACCTACAGCTTCTGTAGTTGCCCCACAGGGTGGTTATTACAGCCAGGTGGAGCAACCACAGCCAGACAGCAATGAGGAGCTAGGGAACTTTATTGAGAAGGTTTTCCTGAAACATCCCCGCATGTTTTAGAGAAGGTGTAGATAAAGAGAGAAATAAAGAAGAAATGTAAGTGAACAAGAAGAGTACAACTGTGAGACTGTTTTCGTCACACCACCATGTTTTAGTTTCATTTTCAGAAATAAGTTTTTCCAGTCCAATTTACCTGTTCTTGCCTCTTCAGTTAAATTAAGGGGGAAAGCCTGAAAACTGGTGAAGACTGATGACTGTAGCCATTTTCAGTGGTGTTTCTCCCTTCCTTATCTATTCCCCTCCTCCTCTACATGATAGACAGTGGAAATAAGTTGAAGAAAGGGTGCTTTTGTTAATTATGTGGGGTACACACAGGACTCAAATACACAACTACAGTCCTAAAAAAATTTCCACACTTCCAGAAGGCCTTTCAAAAAACAGAGGGAGACAAAAATACAATGGGACATCTTTTGTAAATTAAGAAATTAATTTGTTTGTTTGTTTTGTAATGTTCAGAAGACTTTTAAAAACAATATAGTAAGTTTCTCTAATTATGAAAAAACAGCAAAAATATTTAAATTTAAAATACATTTAAAGAATGCATGCATAAACACATGTTTATTCCATGAAAGTCAGCCATGATTAAATATTAAGTGCCATATTCTTTAGAAATGTTCAAGTTTGGTTCATCATACTCAACAGTGTTTTAAGTGTACCTACTAGCTTTCTGACACACTTGGTCCTGTACATAAAATCAATTGTCTATCAGCTGACATTTTATTTTCATTTTCAGTTGTTTCTAACATTGTTTTTCTACACAGAACATTGAATTTTAGTGTAAAGAATGCACTACATTCCAAATATTTTGAAGAAAAGCCTTTTCATACAAGCTGTTTTGACAACAGTTATTTATTGCCTTATTTCCCTTTTAAGACTAGCAGCATTTTTGTCACTGATGGGTTGGCAGGTTTAATCTGAGTCAAGAGGACTTTTGAAGACAACTTCATGTTAATTTGGACTCCAAATCTATGGATTTAATGGTGAAAATAGATACATAATTATGAGGTGTCAGTGAAAACAAAAACATGTTAAGATCCACATTACGTATTACAGTACCTACTTCTAACTTTGTGTATCAAAGTTTAGAAAAAAAAAACATTGAAATCAATCATAATTCTCTAACGTCCCTACTAAAGTTTAGTATCTAGTACCAGAATCACAATTCCAGGTAATGTCAGATTAATAGTAGAGAACAAAGTAGACAGGAATGCACAGGAAGTGCATGAAAACATAGAGGCCCTCTAAACTGTACTTTAAAGACAATAAGGGGCACTGTGAACAACAATAATTCTTCATCACACATGGCTTAAAAGAGAAGCAAAACAAAGAAATGTTGAGCAGATTCAGTGGTAGTAACTGAACAACTTAAGTACCCAAATCCAAATTGTGTGATACTTACCCAAAAAGACAGTGAGACAGTGATAAGAAAAGATAAGGAAAAGGGGGAGGGGCATGACATTCTAATTAATTTATGCAAGCTGTGGAGTGAGAAATGGACATAGAGGAGACAAGTGTCTGCACGTTTATGTGAACTTGCATCTAAAATGTGTTTCTTCTTTGAAGACCTTATGAGCATTAAAAAATACATAAAAAAATACAAAAAACAAATGTTTAGCATACCAGAGTTTAAAAAACTGTCAAGTCTTGTATAAGGAAAATCAGCTGTTTGTCAGTTCTAGATGTATCTTGTATGTACCTTAATAAACATGCGTTTGCTGGATGTAAATAATCGCATGTTGATGACTAGTTTTGCTACGCAGAGATAATTCAATAAAATTTTACTATTTTTTATTAAGATTGTTTTTTAATTGTGTATTGAATAACATGTGAATCTGAGCTCTCATTCATAGAAGATTTGACACCATCCACACATTTTATTTTTGCCAGCTATAAGTTTGTTGACCACAGGAAAGATCATGCCATCATATCGAACTTGCGTGATGTGTGTTTGAACATTTGCTCACTTAGACAGTGTGTCAAATATGCACCAGTCAAACCATACATTTAAATAACAAAAGACAAATTCCAATTAACAGTTATTCCCTAAGAAATGTAAGGGAAATATCCCAAATAAGTCCAAATATGACTTGTGTGTTAGATTTCTGAGACAAACAGGTTCTGTTTATGAGGCTATGTCCATGTGGAGCAAGGTTTATCTCTGAGTCCTGTCTTGTACTGCTTTGTAGGGAGTCTTCCACTTCTACCTAGTACATTTCCACATGCTAAGAGTCTTTGATTCTGCTCAGCAGTCCTGTGGTTCACACAATTTGCTTGGATAATTCCTTTATTAAACGAGAATCCCTGCAGCATTGTAGTATGATAACATCAGAGCCCATTAATAGGATCCTCTTTGAAGGGAAACTCAGAAAGGAACAGTGAACACACCATTCTGATACTATTTAATCTCATAATATCATAGTGCATTGCATATTGGAAAGGTGTCCCAAAAGTCTGGAGCCATAGGCAATTATTTGTTTAAACAGACATTTCAATAAATTGACGGCCTATGACACATATGTTGAATACAGTTAAAATTGATCTTCTATTGTTAGTTTCCAAACCATCTTGGATCTGAAATAAAAAGAAAAATATTAAATTTCATAGAAGGAAAATGCACAAAAGTATGCTTATATACACAGCAGAGTACTGTGCAAAAGTCTTAAACACATGCAAAGAAATGCTGTACAGCAAAAATGCATTAAAATAATGAATTTGTATGCTTCCAAATTAAAAACAAAATAATATAAATAGCAGTAAACAGTAATAAATAAACAAAGTCAATATTCAGTGTGAGAACCCTTTACTTAGTCTAAGGTATGACTTGTACTATATATATATATATATATTAGGGCTGTCATAGTTAACGCGTTAATCGCGATGCGATTAATTTAAAAAATTAACGCGTTAATTTTTCTTGATCGCGATTAATCTTGGCCCAGTTTGTCCTCTACTAGACTGGAGTGTGGGGCCTCCAGGTGGCGGTAA
>JAPEIY010000001.1:32463235-32475702 GCA_026122135.1 Cathorops aguadulce | reverse complement strand
CCGGCCACGGGGCTCGAACCCAGGACCTTCTTGCTGTGAGGCGACAGCGCTAACCACTACACCACCGTGCCGCCCCACTGGGGAAATATAAACAGAGAAATAAATATAAATACTGATCCAATGACCATTATACAGTCATGATTAAAAAGTACAATTTCATTACATATTTCATTTTCTACAGGAAAAAAAGTCTTATTCATATATATCTTGTCAGTTTGCATGACAAATTCATTTTTGAAACTGTGTGGTGTGGTACGAGGAACAGACAACAGAAAGCACTGTGTTAGAAAAATCACCATGACCATCAGTCAGGTTCGAGGAGCTAAAGAGATTCTAATCAATCCATATCTACTGTATTACTATTAAACACAATGCCTGGGAAAACAAGATCAATATGGCTTGTGTTGTCCAATATGTTTACAACCCCAATTCCAAAAAAGTTGGGACGCTGTGTAAACTGTAAATAAAAACAGAATATGATAATTTGCAAACCATGGAAACTCTATATTTCATTGAAAATAATACAAAGATAATATATCAAATGTTGAAACTGAGAAATTGTTGTTGTTTTTTGAAAATTATATGCTTATTTTGTATTTGATGTCAGCAACACATTTCAAAAAAGTTGGGACGGGGCATGTTTACCACTGTGTTTCATCACCTCTACTTTTAACAACACTATAAACATTTGGGAACTGAGGAGACCGATTACTGTAGTTTTGAAAGAGAAATGTTGCCCCATTCTTGCCTGATACACAATTTCAGTTGCTCAACACTTCGGGGTCTCCTTTGTCATATTTTGTGCTTCATGATGCACCACATGTTTTAAACGGGAGACAGGTCTGGACTGTAAGCAGGCCAGTTTAGCACCCAGACTCTTTTATTACAGAGCCATGCAGTGTTAATATGTGCAGATATGATAATATGTACTCCACACAGAAAGGCCCTTGCCGGCCACCGGGTTCAAACCCGGAACCTTCTTGCTGTGAGGCAACCGTACTAACCACTACACCACCGTGCCACCCTAGGAAAAGCATCATGAGATTATAAGAAACTCGTGTTACCCCAGTGGAATACATCGATCTCTTATTCCATAAAATGAAGGGTTAACAGTATAGTAAAAGAAATTAGACCCTCCAAATATGTTCCATCAGCTTACTTAAATTTGTATTCACATCCAGACTTTTGCCAGTTAAATGTTGGAAATTACTTTTTTTATTCTACATGGTTAAAATAGTAATTGAATAGGACAATGTGAACATAACACTTGTACATCTAGCTGGACTTTTGTTTAACTGGATTGAAAATGGCTTAAGCTAAACATGAACTTAAGGGAGAAAGAAAGAATCTGAGGGAGGGGGGGATGTAAAAGAATGAGACAGGATGACAATAAGACAATAAAAATGTAGACTACCCTTCTCCAAAAAGAACAGAAGTGAGGTCATTGTATTCCAGTTAATGTGAAAATAGATTTTCTCCACTTTCCCTCACACACTCATCTTGTGATGGTGCAGTCAGTTTCACTGCACCACCATGACAAAAGACTGGTGACTCATCCACTTAAATGCTCCATCTCTCTCTATCCCATTTTCTCAGCTGCTATCTCTAACAGTATTACATCTCTACTCCACACACACAGTGAAAAACAAAGGAATGGCTTCTATAAAGAAACTGCCATTATTTTCTTGTCAAACACTAATTTAATAAGAAGTGTCCATTAATCAAAAAAAAAGGCAGAAGAAATATTCCATACAGACCCAAATTTATGGTGAAATTGGGTTTTTATTTCATTATAAAAATTACATTCACACACAATCTGATAGGGACACTTGACAGGGAGACGGCCTCATGCTGTGTTAATTTAGTTATTCCATGAACATACAAATTACTCACCATCTTGGATCCGTATCAGAAGACAGATAAAGAGGTGTCTGTTCAAACTTTATGTATTTAGCTTTAAATCAAAATCATTACATCATTTGAAGAAAATGTTACAGTTTTATTAAGGTTGTGTTTCATAATTTTATAGTAAATCAGCTTCGGACCAACCATCACTATTCATAACCAGTCAGGTGAATCAAATGAAAAATGTTTAAATCAAATGTTTGATGCAACATATAAAATCAGACTCCAGACCTTCCCTTCATGGACTTAATTTGACAGGAAGAATAAATCATAACGACCTCCATAATTTTACCCAGCAATAGCAGAATGTACAATTACGCTACAACTGTCAGATTCCAAGATTTGATGCAAAGTTTTAGCGTTCAGGTTTTAGTTTCATTTGTGCAATTTGCTATGAAGCTAGGGATTATTATTTCTAAGACAGAACTTATCTGCATTTCTCTTTGCATCTAATTAACATCAGTCTAAATAGAATCTGCATCTTTATGTACCTTCTTATGAATCAGCTCCAAGACATAGGACACATGGTGAGAGCACCAGCGATTTGACAAAGAATAGCTCAGTATTAAGGAAGAAAGATACACAACTCCACTCAAAACATTATTTTTTTATTTGACAATACATTAAAAAAACTTTTTTAAATTTTTATCCTCACTATGTTACAAATTATGCCAAAGCCCTCAATTTTTAAAGGAGTTATTCAAATAATATTCCCTTTTTATTCCAATACTATGCATTTACAGTCAGACATCTCTTTGGAAAGCAGGAAGTAGAAACAGGACAAAACAGGAACGAGGTTAGGTACAATTTTCCCTCTTCCATTAAAATAAACATTCAAAGACTTTGCAGATGTGGTTCATAGAACTAGAAGTGAATGAACAGACCATATGCAGCAGTCTATTCAATATTCTACTGACTCAAAGACCTATTCAATATTTCTCTTCTATTTCCGATGTCACATCAGTTTATTTTTAAATCTCGCTCATGGAAAACTGTTTTAATGGTAGCCTGTGCAAGTGAAGAGCACAGCTATACTTCCTATATACTCATTATAAACGCACACTTTTTTTATTTTTTTAAACACATACATTCACACACATACACAGATTTACTGTGTGGTCCCTATACTGCAAAGCAAGCAGTTCAGGTCTGATAGGTTATCTACTTTAAATCTTGCATCACATTTAAAAATAGACATGCATGAATGGTTACAGCCAATCTTTCCTGAGCAGCAAAAAATACAATCTAAGTATTTCTGAATATATTAATTTGAGATCGCAGAAATAAATAACTGCTCCTTGTAGACTAAAAGCATACTGTCTCCTTTTGTTAACATAGTAAGGCTTGATTCACTTTCAGTTCATTACAAATAAATGGCTGTGTATCAAATTCAAGTGGCTAATCTGTATTCCACACTATAATCTGTATAGTGTGTCTTCAGAGAGTCCTGATAATGCCAGGATCAGGCTACACAATATTTTTGTCTTTCATGATAGTCACCATGGCCAATTAGGCAATTATAGTGCCATAAATTCTTGCTGTGTCTTGGTCAGGAGACTGGCAACACAACAAGTTACACCTCGACCAATCATTGATGTCCTTGCATGTCATCAGAGAGGAAGGTCAAGAAATAGCCAATCATGGGTACAGAAGGAATATCAAGGATCATGCCATGGAAGTTGTCAAATGAGGTGAGAAAATAGGAAAAATTCTGACATGCTAAACTTTTTGGAAGGGTGTCATGGGGCATCCCGGATACCTCATCACTGTTCTTTGATTATGCAACACTACAAGGCCTATTCATTGTTTCCGACTTTCATATTTGGGCCTGATGCTGGAAATTTGTCAGAAACAACAAAATCATATTCAAATCGGGCTGAATTTGTGTAGTTTGATCCCCGCATAAGACACAGCTATTTTAACATTATGAATACAAATTGGGCTGAAAAAAGTATAATCACATGCAGAACTCAGTAGTATTTAAAAAAAAGTGTATACACACACTTTCAAACCATCCCTCTATCCTGTGTCCTTTTTTTTTTCATGCCATCCTTGACCCTCCCTCCCCAAACATATTCTAATAAAAGTCCATTCCCTTGCCAGATGCAGTAGTAATAGCTAAAACTGTCCCTTCTAAAACTGAGAGGCTTCTATGCCAGACCCATCTCCTCCAGTACACTCCTTGGAGACTCATCCTCCTAAGACAGACAAAAGAAAAAAGGTTAGGGTGTACTGGAAATTCAGGCACCAATAATTTTAGGTCCTTTTTGACACACTGCTTTCATTTTCTAAAATACACATCTCAACATTATGCAATGTTTCAGAAGAGCATCTGCTATTACTTATTCATTGCTGACGCATTCACACTAAATCACCACTTTTTTCAGTGTTGCCAAATTAGGCAGCATTCGCTAAGATTATGATATTTTTAATTACCTTGAGCTAAAAAAAAAATTAATCAAAATTAAAAGGCCTACAGCTGGAAGCCAAAATTCTGGACACCAGTCAGCAACATGCATGCGGAAACTTTTAAATGGCTGAAGGCAAGAACAAGATTTCTGTTTTAAAGGGTTTAAGACAGTGATGGGTTTACAAAATAATTATCAGTGATTTTTTTTTTGTATTTATATGCAGTTTTTTCAATTAAGTTATATACACACGTATGAATAAACAAGTAAAATAATCTATGCAATAGTACAACAAAGCAAATTAATAATAATCAATATAAGATAATTTGGATTTTTTTTTTTGTTTTGTTTTCAGGACAGTATACGCTAAAGTTCAGTTTAAGACCATTTCTATCTCAGTTCATCGCTACATTCAGGTAATAGCCATACAGGGATGTATCCAAGTCTTAACCAGAATCTATGGTAGACTCCAGACCAGGAATATGACCAAATCAGATTTTTAAGAACTACAGCATAATTACATTTTGTGTGAAAAGGCACCAATATACAAATGCATACCCACCTCTTGCAACAGATCAGCCTGTTCAATAGCCTTGAGCACACTTTTTTTTGAAGTGTCCTGGATTTCTCCCCCCATCAGAAATTCATCCAAGATAAAGTAAGCCTTCTCAAAATTAAAAATGATGTCAAGCTCACACACCTAGAGGAGGTTAGGCACAAATGTGGTAGGAAGGTACAAATTAGAGAATCTGAATTCAGAATACAATTTAGCTTTGCAGCATATGATTCAAAACACTGTTTCTACTATGTGGGTTAAGAAAAACATTCAAGAATGGTCATTAAAAAATTCAAATAACCTGGGGTGGGTTTTCCAAAAGCCTCTTAACACTAAGAGCATCTTAACTAGGAGAGTGTTCATTGTGCTGCTCACTCTACCATTTAATGATGATCTTTGTGCTGCGATGCTTTTGGGAAACTCAGGCCTGATTTTTAGACACTGGGCAAGCAAAAATGCTACAGAGAAAATAGGATCAGAAATGAAGAACAATGGTAGAAAGAACAGAAAAAAGGTCTTCTGAGGCCAAAGCCAGGAAATGTACAGAGGGAAATATACTGGGGGAAAAAAGCTAACGACAAATAGACAGACTAGGGTCAGTGAAGGTGACAGACAGAAAGATAGATGGAGAAAATTGAGGAATGACTCACACTGCCAAAGTACTTATCCAGCAGCTCCACAAAACGATGGATGACCTCTAGGGTAATCAGCTCATTGTCCTGCTCTTCAACTGCACAGCAGAAATAAAGACTGGCATATCTACACACACACACACACACACACACACACACACACAGGTTAGAATAGAGGCTAACTAACAGATTTCCAAATACACAGTTTTACTGTGTTTAACACACGTATGTAACAAACATCAGACAAATACAGAAGCACATGTATGCAAGCGTGACTTATGTATCTAGACAGAAAACATGGAGAATGTTGATAACAGAGGAATAGAGACTGAATCAATACGTACAACCCGTCTTACCATGAAACGGTCTACCAACTTTCTGCTCTTTCTGAATGCATAAAGCTTTGTGATGCACAACAAAAAAGTTTGCATTACTTCAGCAGTCTGTCATAAAAATATGTGAGATAATTTTAATCTTTAAGATAAATCTCATGGACTGTACTTTAGGTCGAATCACTGTGGCTGCATACACAGAAAAGCCTTTTCTGTAAGAGCCCTCTAGTGGGCAGAACATAAATATGCTCAATGGAACACACCTCCACACGGCACCAAACCATCAAGTCTAACATTAGGTACCATATATTGTACGATGGCAGTGCAAAAAAACAGAGCGAAAGTATGAGAATGGTTAAATAACTGCTGAGGCTGTCTATAGTGAGATTTACACTGGCTAAGGTCACCCTGCTTCACAGAACAGCAGGTAAGGAGTAATAGGTGTCATATTTAGATGTGATGTATGGTTCCACACTGACACACTAAATCAGTCATTCCTAACATCTGATTTGGTAACTTCTGACATTTAATGTTAACTCAGTCCATAGAACTTTAAAAAAGTCCTTTGCAAGCAGTGTGCAGATCTTTCCTTATACAGGTTTCACACTGAAACATGAAATGTTATTATTATATTGAATATTATACAACTGGAGAGAACACACAAGGAGATTCTTGTCTCTCTGCGTATGTATGAGCTACACTTGCCCATTATCACGTGCAACTATGAGAAGTTGTGCAATCTAATCTTCCATACCAGCAAGTCACCTGTTTGTGTATACGTTACCAGTAGACAGTGCAATAGATCCATAAAGACAGCATGCACAGCTATGAAGCACCAATTCAACAGATGCTTGATATAGAAACACATGGAAAATAATTTCACTTTCCCTCTTGAACAAAAATGGTCTTAAAATCCAAAATAAATCAATCAATAAGATACAGTTTAAGCTACAGTTTGCATGATTATTAATGAAGTTGTAACGATTGGGTGATTCCTGCATCATTTTAAAAGGCAATGATTGAAACGAAACAAGGCAACAATAATTAATCAATTATCTATTTCAATTTATTATAAACTGAATATTGCTGAAAAAAGACAAACAACTGATGTGAAAACAATAACTCACTCTTAGAATGCATATATAAAACAGACCAGCAAAGTGATTTTCCCAAACTCTGATGCTTAAAAACAGTCCTCCAGAGCTGAAATGAATGAATTTTTCATTGTTTTTATTTGTGTGTAAATCCATCCATAAAAAAATAAAATAAAATGGACATAATGACCAAATAGTTACTGGCCATTTTGGTCAACTAACAGGGTGTCCAGAAGCAATAGGTCAACCAAAGAGAATAATTATTAGCAATGTGTGTATAGAATATAATATTTTAAACACAACACAGAAGCTCAGTGCTCTTCATAAATGCAATATGGCTCAATTAAATTTGCTCTTCTAAAATGATTTTGGGTGGCACAGCGGTGCAGTGGTTAGCACTGCCGCCTCACAGCACGAGGGTTCCAGTTTCAAACTTCATGGCCGACAGGGGCTTTTCTGTGTGGAGCTTGCATGTTCTCCCCATGTCTGTGTGGGTCTCCTCCGGGTGCTCTGGTTTCCCCCACAGTCCAAAGCCAGTTAAGACTTGGGTTAACTGGCTACTCTAAATTGCCCAAAGGCATGAATGTGTGTGAATGGTTGAGAGGAGAAAACCTCCATAATAATTCAGTAGAAGACAATGGAAAACCAGTACTGTATTTTTTCCCTAGAATTTGATGGCTGGAGCCGTGACAGTGGCTACGTCACTGCAGTGATATGCTAAATACGCAGTTCCTATTCCACTTTAATTGAAACTTGTTCTTGATTCTAAGATCCTTGTTCTTGGCTGACAGGAGTGGAACCCAATGTGGTCAAACTAATCTGGCCATTTTCCTCTGACCTCTCTTATCACCAAAACGTTTACACAGACAGAACTGTCGCTCACTCAATGTTTTTTTTTTGTTTTTTGCACCATTCTGTGTAAACTCTAGAGACTGTTGTGTGTGAAAAACCCCAGAGAGCAGTAGTTTCTGAAATACTCAAACCAGTCCATCTGGCACCAACACCCATGCCACAGTGAAAGTCACAGAGATCACAATTTTTCCCATTCTAATGTTTGGCAGGAACATTAACTGAAGCTCTTGATTTGTATCTGCATGACTTTATCCATTCTGCTGCTGTTGAGGAATTGGCTAATTAGATAATGATAGATCAGTAGAATATGACTTTATAATAAATATTAAAAAAGAATGTTATTTCTGAGGCATCATGTACATATTTAGTGCATCACCTCACCTCTTGTAGACTATCTTTAGGTCTCTCCACTCCAGGAAGCTACACATTTTGGGCTTCCGAGCCAGCACCACCTGCATGAGTTCTCGCACCATTTTTTTCTTGTCACGCTCAGCTGTGGCTGTATACCATTTCTGCAGCCGCAGCTTCCCCTGCCGGCTAAACAACAGCATGAAACGCATCTACACACACACACACACACACACACACACAGCGAGAGAGAGAAAAAAAAAATAGGGAATTGTTCATTATCACCTTTGAAATAAACAAAAATGCAAATTCCCAGTGATAGTACATAGAGCAGGCTAAAAACAGGCTACAGCACTGTTGCAGCGGGGGCGTGGTCAAGCGTCGGTCTGTGAACAGAGGGCGGAGTCATGGAAGGTAAGTGGCAGAATCACTACACCTGATTTTAGCTAACCTGTGTTTGTGTGTCTTCCCCAGTGACCGCGCCCTATAAAAGGAGAGAGAGAGAGAGAGAGAGAGAGAGAGAGAGAGAGCAGAGGAAGGGAGCTCTCTCCCCAACCAGACGACTTGTGTGTATGTGTGCGCGCGCGCGCATGTCTGGCTGGGAGATTGTAAACACTGAAAAGTGCAAAATAAAGATTTTTTTTTTCGAAACTCAGTTCTGGCCTGCCATACTTCTGTGCTCCACCCACCCACTCAAAGTTCTACAGTGGTGTCAAAACCCGGGATCGGTGCACAGACGAAAACAACCCCATGAAGTCCTCCCCCTTAGCGGACCTGATCCACGCCCTTGCCACACCCCAACAGAGCCAACACCAGGCGCTGGTCGCCCTCCGAAAGGAGCAGGAGCAAAGGTTCGAGACCCTGGTGCTGGCGCAACAAGAAGATCGTCAGGCATTCAGGGACCTCCTCGCGTCGGCGGGGTCCACCACCTCCACCGCCGTGGGCCCTCCCCACCTCACCCTAAAAAAGACGGGCCCGCAAGATGACCCCAAGGCCTTCCTCGCGCTTTTCAAGGAAGCAGTAGAGGCCTGGGGCTGGCCGGTGGAACAACGCATGGCACACCTCCTCTCCCTGCTAATGGGCAAGGTGCAGCTGGCCGCGCTACAGCTCCCTGCCGACAGCCAGCTGGTCTATGCAGACCTGCGCCAGGCCATCCTCCAGTGTGTGGGGCGCACCCCAGAACAACAACGCCAGCGCTTCCGCGCTCTGCGCCGAGAGGAGGTCGGCCGGCCGTTCGCATTTGGCCAGCAACTCCGGGACGCCTGCTGGTGGTGGCTGAGGTCTGACAACCGCGACGCCAAGGGAATCATCGATCTGGTGGTAGTGGAGCAGTTCATCGCACGACTTCCCAAAGGGACCGCGGAGTGGGTCCAGTGCCATCGCCCGGCGTCGCTAGATCAGGCCATCGAGCTGGTGGAGGACCATTTGGCGGCTGTTCCAATGGCAGGACAGCACATCTCTTCTCCTCGCTCTCTCCCTTTCCCCCCCTCCCCTACTGTTCCTCGTCCTCGCCCCATTCCCCCACCATGGAGGCAGGGGCTGGCTCCACCCCAGCTGGGCCGCCGCACCCACGGTACCCTCCCGTCTCCCACTTCTGTGTCTGTCTCCCCCACCCAGGTGAGTGAGCCCCAGAACGCTGGTGCAGAGAGAGAGCTCGGGACGGTTTGCTGGCACTGCGGGGAGCCGGGGCACCTCTAGCATCAGTGCTCGGTAATGGAGGTGGGCGTGGTGGCCCAGATCCCCGACGCGCCAGGGACCTCGATCGGGCTGGAGCGTATCGCATACCGGTGAGTATCCAAGAGGATACGTATCAGGCTTTGGTGGACTCCGGCTGCAATCAGACCTCAATCCACCAAAGCCTGGTGCAAGACGAGACATTGGGGAGAGCACAATTGATGAAGGTTTTCTGTGTGCACAGGGATGTTCACAACTACCCTTTAGTGTCGGTCCACATTCTATTATTTAGAGGGGAGAAATTTAGTGTAAAGGCAGCGGTTAATCCTCGCCTTACCCACTCGATAATTTTGGGGACTGATTGGTCAGGATTTTGGGAATTAATGACTCATTTAGTGAAGAGTAGGGCCTGCCATAGTTCAGCAGGAGGAGGTCCCAATGTGGGATTTACAGGAGCAGTTGTCACAGAGCCGTCTACGTCATCACCGCATCAGAATGAGGAGCAGCAGGCTCCGCCTCCCTCTCTCAGGGAATCCTTCATGGATTTCCTGTTAGAGCAGTCGCGACATGAGACTCTGTGGCATGCGTTTGATCAAGTGAGAGTAATTGATGGTCAAACGCTCCAGCCAAACGCCACCCCATCCTTCCCCTATTTTTTCATTATGAAGGATAGATTATACCGAGTGACACAGGACACCCAGACTAAAGAGCTGATCACACAACCTTTGATCCCAAAGAGCCACCGGGAATTGTAATCCCATGGCTGGACACTTGGGGCAGGATAAGTTCTATTGGCCAGGGATTCATGGCGATGTCCGTAGGTGGTGTATAGCGTGTTGCGAATGCTAGTTAGTAAATCCAGTGGCCATTCCAAAAGCACCTTTGCGCCCTCTGCCATTAATCAAGACCCCATTCGAAAGAATTGGGATGGATCTTGTCGGGCCATTAGATCGGTCAACATGAGGATATTGCTTTATTTTAGTTCTGGTGGACTATGCAATGCGATATCTGGAAGCAGTGCCTCTTCGCAATATCTCAGCACGCGGTATTGCAGAAGCACTATTCTGCGTCATCTCCTGAGTCAGAATCCCCGAAGAGATTCTGACTGATCAAGGCATTACGTTTGTCATGCACACTGCGCAAACTGTATGGGTTACTGGGAATTAAGCGTATCAGCACCAGCGTTTATCACCCACAAACGGATGGCTTAGTCAAACGGTTCAGCTGCACCCTCAAGAACATAATTCGAAAATTTGTAAGCAAGGACTCATGCAGCTGGGATAAATGGTTCGAGCCCCTGTTATTCACAGTGTGAGAGGTCCCACAAGCCTCCATGGGGTTCTCCCCATTCGAATTATTATACGGGTGTAAGCTGCATGACATTTTAGTTGTGCTGCATAAAATTTGGGAGGAGGGACCTTCAACAAGCAAAAATGAAATTCAATACGTTATCAACCTGCGCGCCAAACTCCACACCCTCATGCACCTAACCCAGGAGAATTTGCAGCAGGCCCAAGAACGTCAAGTCCGTCTGTATGACAGGGGTACGCGCCTTAGGGAGTTCGCACTGGGAGATAAAGTACTCATGATGTTGCCCACGTCAAGCTCCAAATTGATTGCCAAGTGGCAAGGACCCTTTGAGGTCACACGGCGAGTCGGGGACATCGACTATGAGGTGCGGCATATGGGCAGGGGTGGGTCGTTACAGATTTACCACCTCAATCTGTTAAATCTTTGGAACGAGGAGGTCCCCGTGGCATTGGTGTCGGTGGTTCCAGAGAAGGCAGAGCTGGGGCCGGAGGTTCAAAAATTAAAATTGACATCACCCACTGCTCCTGTACCCTGTGGAGACCACCTCACTCTGACCCAACTCATGGAGGTCGCCCAGTTGCAGACAGAATTTTCTGACGTATTCTCACCCCTGCCTGGCCGCACCCACCTCATAGAACACCACATTGAGACCCCCCCGGGGGTGGTAGTGCACAGCCACCCTTACAGACTGCCCGAACACAAAAAATAAAAGGTGGTTCGGGAAGAACCCGAGGCCATGCTCGAAATGGGCATCATCGAGGAGTCCCACAGTGACTGGAGCAGCCCGGTGGTCTTGGTTCCCAAGTCTGATGGGTCAGTCTGGTTCTGTGTGGACTATAGAAAAGTCAATGCGGTATCTAAATTTGATGCATACCCAATGCCTCATATTGATGAGTTGCTTGATCGACTAGGCACAGCTCATTTTTATTCAACACTGGATTTGACAAAGGGCAGATCCCCTTGACTCCATTATCCAGAGAGAAAACGGGCTTTCCCATACTGTTTGGCTTACACCAGTTTGTCACACTTCCTTTTGGACTGTTTGGAGCACCCGCTACATTCCAGTGGCTTATGGATAGGGTCCTCCGCCCCCATGCCACCTACTTGGATGACATCATTATTTATAGTAATGACTGGCCACGACACCTAAAACATCTAAGGGCCATCCTTAGGTCACTGAGGCAAGTGGGTCTCACAGCCAACCCAAAGAAGTGTGTGATTGGGCAGGTGAAAGTACAGTATCTGGGCTTCCACTTGGGCAATGGGCAGGTGCATCCTCAAATTAATAAGACGGCAGCGATTGCGGCCTGCCCAAGGCCCAAGACCAAAAAGGGGGTGAGACAGTTCCTGGGGCT
>JAPEIY010000001.1:32450704-32461199 GCA_026122135.1 Cathorops aguadulce | reverse complement strand
CCACGAGGCACAGAGCGAGGACCGGCGAGAGGTCAGACGTGGACAACTGCAGCGTCAGGCCGCAGCAACAGAGGAGCTCAGATGATAAATTACATCAAGTCGCATCCGTTAAACTCCTGGTTATTCAGGGTCCTGTGTCAGGAAATGGGTTCTGGGCATGAACAGCTGCTCTTGCACACACAGGTTCGC
Organism: Cathorops aguadulce; assembly: GCA_026122135.1. NCBI lineage: Eukaryota > Metazoa > Chordata > Actinopteri > Siluriformes > Ariidae > Cathorops > Cathorops aguadulce. The sequence goes on along the minus strand of JAPEIY010000001.1, from coordinate 32,461,010 downwards.
TGGCTTTCCAGAAGGAGTGTGTTACAGCACTTGTATGAGCTGCGAGAAGAGCTGAAGTTGTTTTTGACCGAAAGCAGTTCGGAACTGGCCAAGCACCTCCATGATTCCCTGTGACTAGCTTCCTTGTCGTGTTTGGTTGATGTATTTGACAGACTGAATAGTCTGAATCTGTCTTTGCAAGGCTGAGATTCCAATGTGTTGGTCCTTGCTGGCAGAGTGGATGCTTTCATCCAAAAAATTGTGCTCTGGCATGACCGCATAATTGTCGGAAATTGTGACATGTTCCCCAGCCTCGCAGACTTCATCACTGAGGTACGCGGCAGTAATTTCTCCTCTATTTTTCAATCAGCTGCAGATCACCTGTCTGGGCTTAAGCAGCAGTTAGTTTCTTATTTCAAGGAGGACTACCGGGTTCGGGACCCATTTGTTTGCACCGCAAACGATTTGTCACTGCAAATGCAAGAGCAGCTTATTGAGCTGAAGAATGACAGAAGGCTGAAGCACCTTTTTAGCACCTGTTCTCTTACATCCTTCTGGATAACACTGATGCAGGAGTACTCCTAGCCCTGTGACGTTGGCTTAAAAATTCTCCTACCTTTCGCGTCAACACACTTGAATGAGGCAGGCTTTTCAAAACTGACTGCGCTCAAAACTAAGTACCTACTGCAATCGCACACAGATTGAGGATGACCTGAGGCTGTGTTTAACTAAAATTGAGCCGAGAATTCGAGAACTCTGCCAAACAAAGCAGGCTCATGTGTCACATTGAGACATTTGTTAACACTACCTCCAATACTCCGGTAGAGTTTGTTCGTTCATGTGTTTGTTTGTTAGCAACTTTGCAGAAAAAAAATGTATAGATGGATTTTCATGAAAATTTGACTAGATACGTGTCTTGACCCAATGAAGAACTTAAATTTTTGGAGGTGATCTGGAACCGCGCCTGGATCTAGAAAATTTTAAAAGGATATTGGGCAAAATTGAACATTTTCAGTCTCGGACGGTATTGTCTAACATTGTAATAATACAATAATACACAACACTAAAAAACAGCCCAATAATAATTATAATTATTATTGGGGGGGGCTCAAAGTACACTTGCTACAGTCGGGGAGGGGGGATCGCAAATGTTTGAGAACCCCTGATTTATATACTGTCACTAAAGTCAGTGTCATTGCTGTTAAGAATGATCCACCACTATATAATATTTATCCGCTGGTAGTCAGGGTCTAGGGGAGCTAACAGAGCGTATACAGCAACAGATGGACGACAGTCATTAGTGGCAATCCTATATGTAGATGCACCTGATAAAACGGACAATGAATATGTGTCTGAGATAGGTAGGTGTATTGTTTAAGTAGTCACTGAGTAGCCTACACAGGTATGTATCCACCGTTTCCGCTTTTGTTCATAAATAGCGCTACAGTATATGGAAAACCTGAAATCTAATTAAAAAACATTTAAAACAACAATATCACAATTGTATGAGGTGTTGAAGCTGTCAAACTGCAACAGAAACGAAGTGACTCTTATCTAAGCAGTTACTTAGCTAGCTATGCTAAGAGGTTAAATTGGGGAAGGACTACACAGGTTTCGCGTTAACTACCGACACAAACAACTTTGACATATTCGACACATACTGACCTCTCTCCTATATACACACACGACAAACACTGAGGTAAATAACTTGCAGCACTATAAATTAGTAAAATATTTTAGATTAATTTATCCACGACGTTATCATCAAGAACAGGTTTTTTTTATTATTATTATAATAATTCCTTCCGGTTTCATTAGAATTTGAACTAGCTAGCAAATAGCTGTTCTGCTTGCTTTTAGCTCATCCGGTAACGTGAGCTGACAAAGTCTCTTCTCTCGGTTTCAGCAACGCGAATTAACTTACCATTTTCTCAGCTTCTCAAGCGTGTCCAGTGTAGTCAAAATATACGAGAAAGACGTTTTAATCAGAAACACAAAATGCTAGTAATTCATGTCTATTTTACACTCTTACTAGTTCAGTGGGTTCAAAAACCCCATTGAGACTGGAGAGGAAGCGTCATCGCCTCGTGTGCGCATGCGCACTGCGTATTACCGCTTCAAAAGGCTCCTTCCGTTTAGGGAATCATGTCATGGCTCGGTAACTAGGAGATTCGCTTTCCTGCCGTCACTTATGCGTTTAACGATTGGTTTAATTGCCATTCTGTATGCAGGGCAGGTCGTATAGGCTATAGTTCTCGGTTTGTTTGTTGTTGTTTTTTTTGTGATAGCCCTTAGTAAGTCTGTCGCGGATGAGATCTTGTTGCCATGACAAACTCGTAGGCTGATTTTGGTTTCCATGGTGATGGGACTCCGATGAGTTTACGTATGCGTCTGCAGAAAAAGTGATAACATTAAATCCATTTGCAAACTGAATTTTAAAAATGGAGAATATACTAAAATGTCCAATTACTTAATATAGAGAGTGATCTATAAATCACTGTCTGTCCCCACCCCTATTTAAATTAATTTCAAAACCCCTTGATTTTTAACTCTGATGTCCAAGGCCGCATCTTATTGACTATATAGTGCACCATTTTGAATGTTTTGTCATTTTGTTTTGTTATATTGCACATAAGAAATGTTCTTCTCGAAATCCCACAATGTAATGCAGTTGGTCCAAATAATGTACTCTAGTAGAACCAGATTACCGGATCAATTATTGGGACACCAGTTTGGACACACAAGCAGTTTTGTAGAACTGCAATATTGATTTGATGACCAAATTTAGCAATAGTCCCCATCCCATAATCTCTCTCTCTGTCTCTCTCTCATGAACACCAGGTGTCCTCAGTTGCAAATGAAACACACAAAAGGAGCAAAGAAGCATGCTGATTTAAAAAAAAAATAAAAATTAGGTTTGTTATAGTTTATTTTGTTCCATGTACAAATATGGCATCTTCACACAAATAAACGTGTTCACATAGAAATAAATATAATCTTTTAAAAAAATACAACTTTGCACTGAATATGTAAATAAACATCATGAAATAAAAACATTCTTTAGCAAATTTCATACATCTCCTTGCAGGGTAAAAAGTATTGTTTTATAATACTGCTTTTTTTTTTTTATTAGAGGGATAATAAAAACTTTATAAATCTGTATTTTAAAAGTGCCCATAAAATCCTAGAATAGTAACATTTGCTGTTTTAACATACATAAGTGCATTCCTTCATTGACAAATATCTTTTACAATGTCTTCCACCACACATACACACTACACTATACAGTTCTTATGGACCTTCCAGTCAATCAAAAGACTTAAATTTAGGAAATTTTCTTCAAACTTATTGACCCATTTGTTTGGATGTTCTACAGTACACTTTCTAGTAGGGTCTCCAGGTTGCATTTAAAATTATTGCTTCTTTTTCTTGTTCCCAAACATGCACTGGCTCAGTAGTAATTTGTTTGAAGACAGTTACAGTAATCTTTTTAGTCTTTGACCTTCTGGGATTGCTAATGAGCCTGAGGTTGGTTCACTTGACCTATGAATAGCACAGCATCTGTGAAATTAAACAGAGAATTCAGAATAAACAACATAAAACTGTTAACAAAATCCCATTCACAAAAACCTGACAACAAAACTGACCTGTTGGCTTGTGCTGTATGAGGAAGAGGAATGGACGGTTCAAAATATGCTCTGCTACGGCCATGCGGGAATAGATGATGACACCTAAAAAAAAAAATAGACAAGAGTGATAAGTGTGACCTTTACCGGTCCTTATATTTAAAGAAGCAACATAACTATTTTTAGGTGGAAGTTATATACCTCCAGCAGAGGATCCTTTGGTTCCCTCTTCATTCACCTCAAGCTTTACTCTCTGTAAAACCTTAGATACATACAATGGCTCTTCAGCTGAGGGTGAAAGAGAAAATAAATATGATTAATATCAAATAATAAATATAAGATATGCATGAAGAGTATATTTTTCTTTACTTACTAGTAATGTAGGAGAAATCAGCCTTTGTCTGACTGAAGATGTCGCCAAGGCCCAATTTGTTCAGTGCTGACTTCAGATCAACTTCTGTGTCTACAGAAAACCTGGGCATAGCATTGACACAAACATCAGCTTTAGGCTTACATAATATAAACCTGAAAGAGTAACATGTGGCATAATGCATTTATTTTACCTGGGAATCACCAGCTCTCGGTTAACCTTCCTCAATTGCTCTCTCCATTCCTGGATTTTTTTGCTGCTCAGCTCTTTGGTTAGGGCAGAAAGTGGTACATCCCACTCAAATGATGATATGATGAGCATGCTCAGTGAGTCCCCAGCATATGGCACTTCAATAACATCATATTCAATACCTTCATTTGTAACAAACTCACCTGAGTGGAGAGAGATATGAAAGCAATATTTAAAATAATGTTGGCTGGATAATACTTAGAACTAACCAGTCCTCTGATTTATTTATTTCTTCACTTACTTACCCATTCCTCCATGTTAATTCATTCATTCATTGGTACATTCATCATTACATCCTATATACTCACCATAGTTGAACTTCTGTGTTGATCTCATCATTGACACTGACACTGCGGTGCCATTAGCAGTGTAGAAGGTCTCCTCTGTAGTCAGTCTAGGGTCAAAAGGTTTCTCCCAAAGCCCATGGAAATGGAGTGCATTCAACAGCAACAAACGTGTCTGCTCACTCAACACTCCAGATTGTAGGAAATCTGTGATCATTCCTAAACAAAAAAAGCAGAGTAGCAAGGAGAAATTCAAGGCTTATACAGACTTATATAGTTTTCATGAGAATGACACATTCATACACATGCCAACTATACTTTCACACATAAAATGCTTTAGCATGAGCCTGAGACTTTTATGAATATAATTTCCTAAGAGTTATTTGAAGGTACTTCAAATAAACACCCAATCTTGCTCCCAAATTTCACATTACACACAAAAACACACCTCCAGTGTTGTCTGACATCCAGGAGTTGATGACATTCAGGGCGGTGTCAGGATAACTGAAGTCCACCTGGTGTGGCACACACTGAAATGCCTTTGATAGGCTACGTCGGAAGACCTTCTCCAAGGCTAACTTTCTGTCCACCATTATGGCACTTGCCACTTCCACTCCTTCTTCACTGGCTAGGTTTTTCTGAAGAAGCCTCTGTTGACGTGATGCTCCACGATCTATGCATGAAAGAAGTGTAGGAAGTTAGAGAACTGCATAAAACCATTTCCCTACTACATTCATAAATTGATCATCTTTTAGACTACTGTCTTGTTTCCTACCTTGCAGAGAGTAGCCCATCTGGTTTTTGAGACTCTGCAAAGTGGCACCGTAGGCTCCCAGCTGAGCCATCCCCAACACTGAGGCGATGCCATAGGGAGACAGAATGAGATTTTGATATGTATGGGATTGGGCAGCTTCTGAAAAAACACGTAGTCCAAAATCTGACTGCTTCTCTTGAAAGTGGTTATCCAGAGCTGACACGCAAAAGTTGAGGATCATAAGTACACACAGTCTCTGCATCCTGTATTGAGAGAGATTGCACATATTATTTAGCTTTTAGCTAATTGCAGAACTAATTATAAATTCAAACAAACAAAGAAATAAGGCTCATTGAAAGCTGACTATTGTGCTAACATTTAAATCCACAGAGCAATCTATATGATTAAGGAGAATGCTAGCATTTTATAACACAAATACAGATTATTTCAACATATTAAAACAAATGAAAAACCTAAAAGGAAAGCATAAGTACATGCATATGTTTGAGACATGCATTCTCCACTGTGTTACAATACACCCACAGTTCAAATGCCAAGTTTTCATTTGGCTGCCTTGACTCACCTTTCTTTTTAATCAAAAGGTTTATTCATAACCGCCCTGAAATACACTGGGCCAGTTACATGAGCTGCTCTCTTAATGCTAAGAAAGTACTTTCCATCTCTAAACATTGCAGCTTTCCACAGTGGGCATAAGTGACTTTACTATATATTGTTTTTTTTTTTCATTAAACTCCATTTTAATTGTCATTGGCATTGTGGTTTTGGTTCATTGAAGTGGTTGGTCACATAAGCTTGGTTATTAATTCAAAGCACCTTGTTTATTAGTTAAAGTTTTGTTATATTACAGATTCAAATTCCAATAGTAAACATTAGAGTTTTAAATATTGCTATAACCACCAACATATACAAAAATATATGTAGGTAAAATCAAATTATTTGTTTGAGTTACCAAACAAGTCAACTTCACAATACTAAGTATAAGCTGGTTCCCCTTTCCTACCATTCATTAAGTGACAGGCTAGCAAAGTAAATATGGCAATACAAGTAGGCTGAGGCTTTTCTTTTTCAAATATGCAAAAATATTCCAAATAAAATGTACTTCAGAACAAAACGCTGCATTACCTGAAAGTAGGTCTTGAAGACTCTTCCAACAATTTAACCTTGCAGACTGTGTTCTGGAGCTGCTTGTCAAGCACGAACTGAGTCTCCAGTATTTAAAAGACTCAGAACTCCGCCCCTCCAGCCAACGGAAGTTGTGAAGTCATAACTGTCTGTCTTTCCAGTCTGCCCCCCCCAACACCCGGCTTTCATTTTAGTTCACATAGGCATGAAACAATTTGAGACTGCAGATTTAAAAAAAAAAAAAAGAGTTATATGCATAAAACTAAAGTTTCACTGCAACCAAGAATTTGATGGCATAGCAAAGTCAGTGGATTTTTTTGGTGTGCTTCCTAATTTAATCACTAAATAGTTTACTACATCCACTCTACTCAATATGTTAACCTACTGTACACACAGAACAATCATGTATTATCTTGATAACTGGTGAAAGCAGACATCCCTCAGACTGCAGACTTATAGTCAGATATAACTTGGAAAAAGACACAGATAAGATGGAAAACAGTTTTAAAAGCGTGTATTAACAGTATTTTAATTAAACCAGCCTTTGACATAATTATCTATTCTTACATGTCATTAAGATGAGTGGTATTACTGAAAGGAAATGCAATAGGTTTCTTGTTCAAATTCATCTCACTAGCTGGAACCTTCAGTGAAGGTGACACACTGTACTATTATAGTTTGTACTAGTGAGTAATCATTCCAGTGTACACGCTCATGGAGAGCTTCATGAGACGGCTGAGTTTGCTTAGATGACTGAGCATCTGGTGACACAATGATGAGAAAAACAAGAGAGATATAAAATGGGGAGACTATGTTGTGTCACATTTTGAGCAGCATGTGTGGCATAATAATTTGGGAGTGACTCACTATTCCTGTCTATACCTGGAGGTAAGAATTTTGAATAGAGGATTAAAAAAGACCTCTTGAAGTAGTTTAAAATAAAAGGAAATGCTTTTCCCCAAAGTATTGCAAAACAAAGTTAGTAATTAAATGGTTGAGTGTTACACTTTTATTAGAACTGCTTGTGAGACAAGAAAATTTTTGAGGCAAAAGACACTCATGCCAAAACACACCAGCAAAAAAAATTAGCAGCATTCTAAAAGACTGATATCACACAGTGACAAATTTCAGATGTCTAAAAAAGCTTCATATCTCTATATCACATCCATTTCCTTTCCATGTAATTATTTAATTATTTTTAGTTTATGTACACAGTATTTCCTAAATTAGCAATATTACATCTCACAAATGGAAATATAGACAAGAAGTTTGGACCCCAAGGAGATCGCCCACCTAGTTCACATTACAGACAAAAATGGGAACTCACTTTGGCTGATGACTCATTGCAACCATATGGGCAAAAGACCAAGGGGATTTTGGAAAATCCATTAACATTAACAAGACACATTCTGCAGACACAGAATCCTTTTATGCCATTTACAATCATGACATCTCTTCAGTTTTACTAGCTCATTATAGTGTTTAAGGTCTATACTATACAGTATAAGTTTAACATAACTTTCTTCAGCAGTAACAATTTTGGTGTGTAGGAAAAAAGTAATTCTGAAAATACTCAGATTTCTTTCCAGTATTTATTCAAATTATACATGTTTGTCCAATAACTTTAAATTGCTGGAATATTAATACAGAGTATGATGTACTTCTGACACATGGTTGAATATACAAGGACTCAAGTATTTAAATGTTACCTTGGGCAATGCCATGTTCAGACACAACCAGACAACAAAATAATGTATCTGTTGACGAAGAGACAAAATCAGAATTTTAGTATTACAAGGTTTCATCTCTCTTTGATTCTTAACCCAGATACTGTAGAACCTTGTAATTCTAAGTTCACAAAATGCTGTCAGTCATAAGGCTATAAACTATGAGTACCATCAATCAGATGAATGTAACAACAGAACCTGGCCTCTATACAATATGAACCTCTTTTATAATATGAATGGAATTATACTCATAAACAGAAAAAATGAGTTTAAAGATGGGCTATGTGAACATTTAAAATGTGAATAAAAATTAACTAAAATATTTGTTTCTGGAAATGTGTGTACTGCAAGCATAACTGTGTACACACAAGGTCCACTTATGGGCACCAAAATAGACTGATCAAAAGTAAACATAAGATCAAGTTTGAGCCAGAATATTTTTGTGTCATCAGTGTTAAGTTCATAATTGTTACGTGATTTGGCACATGTTTTCCTGACAAGTTTACACAATTAATCTCTTTGACAAATAAAAAAATATACTAAGCCAATGTGCCTTGCTTGATAAAAGATCAAGGAAAACTCAGTGCAAGTATCTCATAGATCCCATTCTCTTGTGTTACAACCCACACCATTTAAATGTACTGTAGTTTAAAAGCTGTTTCTGTTTGCCTGCCTTGACTCAACTTTCTATTTCTCAGGCTTATTCACAGTTATTTTTTTGAAATACACTAAACGAGTGATATCAGGAGTTCACACAGATACCATTTTTGTTTGCGGTCACAGTTTTGAAATGTTGATCCTATGTAACATCGTGGCTATCAGCTATCATTTAAGTTCTACTAAGATACAGAATTAAACAGTGATAATATATACAAATACAGCAGTATGTATAATATGAACCATTTATATCAGAAAAAAATATATGACATAGGGTAAGAAATGACAAGCAAAACCTTAAGTGTGAGGAAAGCTTAAGCACTGTGTGTGTGTGTGTGTGTGTGTGTGTGTGTGCACGCCCAAGGCTATGAAAGAGAGCAGGAACTCCCTCTGTGTGCAAGGGACAACGTGCTCTCCATGAGACCTCTAACCCAAACATAACCAAAGATAAGATCTGTGTCAAGTGATGATGACTCTGTAATTCCTCATTTAGTGAAGTGTACAAAGTTTAAAAAAGCTGAAACATTATACAAATGCTTTTTTTTTTTCACAGAAATGGAAGTAACTGTAGATTTACAATATACACAAATAGTACTCTGATTAAACTTGGGAAAATGTTCATTAGAGCTACTGCTTATCCAATCTCAAAAAATGTGTTCATAACCACTGTAGCCCCAAACACACAATTTGATGCTTCTCATATGTGACAAGCATCAAGACCTAATGCTAAGACCTAATGGTCTTTTAATATAATTTGAACCTATAGTAAAATCAGCAACTACTTACCTGGGGCTTTGGGCTGATACACTCAGCACCCAGTAACACAGAATTGCTCAGTAATTGTTCAGCTATTCCAAAGTTTCTTAATGCTTAATCAGATTTAAAGCATGCCGTCCGTTATTGTTAAAACATTCAGCACAGGATGTGACCAATGGTGCAAAAGAATGGAAAAAAGGAAGAAAACATCTCATGTATCTTCCTTTCAGGGATAAAAAAAAATGTTCTTTGAAAATATTATCTTAGATTTAAGATAGTGAGAGTGATTAAAAATACACAGAGTTCCTGAAAACAGACAAACAAGAATTTTATAGCACACATCAGTATGTGTTTCACATTTCCTTTGAAATGTGTTTAGTATGCAGTAGTTTTCAAGACTAAACAGCATCTGTTACTATGAAAATTGAGTGCTCTGACCATATCAGTTTTACAGGCCAAGCTTTCTCGCAAGGTAAACCTATCATGGCAGGTTTATGCAAAACACATATGCAAAAGAAAAAATTTCTGTTATCTCATACGAATGTAATGCTCCAACCATACAGAAGCCTATATTTATAATTCTCAGTCTTATAAAATTTGGAGGCCATGTTCTGAATGTTAACTCGGGTAAGATATTTCAGAGATAGTGCATGGTACATCCATCAATTTTTTTTTTAATGTCTTTATTATCTCATCTCATCTCATCTCATTATCTCTAGCCGCTTTATCCTGTTCTACAGGGTCGCAGGCAAGCCGGAGCC
>JAPEIY010000001.1:32385119-32395119 GCA_026122135.1 Cathorops aguadulce | reverse complement strand
GGAGCAGCTGTTACTGTGTCCAAACCAGCTGAGCAGTCTGTTAAAGTGAGTACACAGTAATGCTATGTGATGGGAAGCCAACATGTCATTGGTCTGAATACTGATAATCCTGGTACTGATAATCCTAATATTGATAAAGTGCAAACAGTGGAAGAAGAAAATATGTAGTGCATGACATTCTTCAGTTTGAAGCATGTTCTGATAGTGAATCAACCATATAATAGCAATTTGTTGTTTTGCTATTCTGATGTGCCAGTCCTGATTTGGTTTGGACATGCTTATACTAGCTCTATATTATCTGTGACTGTTAGGACTTTTATACTACAGTACACTACATAACATACTTGTGTGAAAGATAAATTAAAATGTTTTGAATATCTGTGCAGTTGCTTATAAGACAAGCTTATCTTTCAGATTATATTTGAAGCAAAACGTGGGTTCTCTTCATCATGTGATACAGCCTTGGACAACATTAACATCACAGAGGGAGCTTGTCCTGGTACATTCACCTATTTATTCTTCATTGGACAAACAAACAAAACAATACATTTTTTAAATGTGTGGACATGTTAATGTGTTTGCACAGGTTGTATATCTCAGTGTGACTTTGATGAAATGGATAACCTCTGTGGATGGACAACCAGCGTTTCAGATCCAATATTATATGGTTGGACCTTTTGGAGTGGACAAACTGACACACCTGGTACAGGTCCTGATGATGATTTCTCCAAACCAGGCTGTAAGGAAAAAAAAAAACTCTGGCTTTCTTTGCAGACTTTCTTGGTCTTCTTCTTGATTTTGTTTTCTGTGTTCTGTTTTATTGTTCAAATGTAACAAATTATCACATCTCTCCTGCTGGTGCCCCCCCCCCCCATCTTCCCCATATCTTATTCTTTTTATATTTGTATATGTAAATATTTTATTTAATTTAAGTTTTTTTTCTCTATTTTCTGTTCTCTATTTATCCTGTAATGATGCTGTTGGAATCTTAATTTCCCTGAGGGAACCCTCCCAAAGAGATCAATAATGTTTAATCTAATCTAATCTAATCTAATCTAATCTAATGCATTGTGAAAAAGTGTTCCCAGCTTAAAATTATGTAGTGACTTGTTTCAACTAAATCTTTATGTAATTAAAGTTGTGCAAACAGGTTATTTTGAATGCTGCAAGCAGCACTAGTTTAACAACAAAAAAAATGTGCATTTATAGATAGACTTTCTGTATTGAGACAAATATTTTAAAATAATTTTTTGCAAATGTGTATTTTATAATAAATACAAATTTTAATTTGTACAACTGTTTTTTGCACAAATGCTTTCAGGTGTGTGCTGATATATTTATGGCCTTATAACCTATCATTGGATTTGACAGTGTTTAGTATGTTCCAAAATTCTCTTCAGAAACAATCTACTGGGTGTAACCTTAAAAATCGATTATTACAGTGGGATTATACCTCTTGATGGATTCATTTGAAAGCATCCCAGGGGCCTCAGCTCAACTTTGGAGCCCATCTATACCAGCACCTTCTTCGAACTGCCTGCAGCTGAACTTCCATTATTACATGTACGGTACTGCTGCTGACATGGAGCTTAATGTTCATGTTGTCATCAATGGTAAGCACTTCCTCTAGAAAAATAGATTATATTGAAAAGAAAGTAAATGATTTTACTGTTCAGCTCAGTACTTATTAAGCCCTACATAAGCAACAAACTCTTTATAGAACAATGATAAATGTTACATTGAAAATCCTTAGGAGGAACACTGGGGGATCCTGTTTTCAGTCTCAGAGGAAACCAAGGAGAAGGTTGGGAGCCAGCAGAGGTCAAATACACTGCTACAAGTAATATACAGGTATGGATTGCGCTTAGTATATTTTTATTAATGAGTCCCTGTTTATCTAAAATTAATGTTTTCATGGCAATTTCTGCTGTTTAATGAAACAATTTAAAGGTTCTGAAAGTTGAATTCTTGGCAAAATGTTCTATTGCTGTTGGAGTTTCGAGATGTTTTGATGCTGCACATACCGTGTATCCTATGTGTAAAAGTTTTGCCGAGATAAAATGCATCCCGCGTTTTACAATTCCAGAGATTGCCAAAGGAAGTGAGCAACAATATCACATGACCACCGTGGGGCACGTTTGACTTACTTTTACCCAAAACAATTCGGCATGGGCAAACTCTGCTCTCCTGCCAGATAAAAGCCAGAGGAAAAGAAAAGGAAAGCCTATCTATTGAGTGTAACAGCAAGATAGCGCAAGGTTAGATATGTCATTTTTCATGACAGATAACTAAATAATTCTAGCTAGTGCTTCGCAATCTTAGCTTTAGAATGCATGGGCTCGAGCCCATGGTAGCGAGTATAGAGTCATACACCTAATGTTTTGATCTTACAGATAAAGAAACTATAACACAAAAGCAGTAACAGAGAAAATATATATTCATCTTTTATATCATGGATCTATTCCCAAATGTTAACCATAAATTACAAACTTGCAACTCAAAACTCTCCAAGGTCGATGCAGAGTCACAATGTTTTCCACACATCACCAACTTGGTGTGAAGCAGTTCCATGCTAATTAGTTCAAGCTCCTCACATTCAGCTGTTTCTGTGGGGCCATATTGTTGACCTCAAGTGGTAGGATATTCAGTCCCAAAACGGAGGAAAACAACCCTCAGCACATCAAAATGACCACGTCTCGTCCGCATGATATTGTTCTTGTGAGACAAAAGAAAATGCCATGCACAATAAAAAAAAAAATTCAATTGTCATTTAAAATTGAATTGGTTGTATTTTATACAAAGCAAAAAGCCATCTGTGTTTCAGTTCGTAATTATTGGTGTGTTTGGAAGTACAGCAGAGACAGACATTGCAATAGACAGCGTGTGTATCACAACTTGTGATGGTAAGACCTCCACTTTAAGATTCATCTTTAATATGCATGAATATGCATCTTAGTAAGTTTATGACTCTCCTATATATGGGCATTGAAATTTAATGTGCATTGTCTGTTTATTTTAGCGGTGACAGTGACAACCACAAAGCCAACAACACCTGTTTCAACTCCAAAACCATCAACAGCAAAGCCCTCCACACCTCAGCCCACGACAGTAGGACCAACTTCTCCTACACCAACAACAACACCAGGTAAAAATTATTATATTTTCCTCTCTACAATCTATGTTTCGAAAAAAGAAGGCTGCGCCTTGCATACTTTGTATTTTTAAAGTATGCAAAGTACAAAGTATGCAAGGCGTGGCCTTCTTTTTTCGAAACATTGAGTTGAACATTTGGGCCAGCACCCTCACAGTTTTAGTATTTAAGTAAGAGTAACGCCTGCTCCACGCTGAACAATCCTCTCTACAGTCTACCCATGAATACACATATGCTCTAACCACTTCTCCTGTCCACTACTAGTGAAGTGTCCTCCTGATGCTGAGTACATAGAGTGTGGTCCAGCTTGCATTCCCAGCTGTAAAGAACCGTCCACTAACTGCACTGGCTCCTGTATCAGTGGCTGCTTCTGCAAACCAGGTTTTGTGTTCAGAGGAAAACGCTGCGTTCCCATTGAGAAGTGTGGATGTCTGGATGAAGATAATAACTACTACGAGGTAAGCACAGTTCACAGTTGCTTATGGCAAATATACATTCAGCCATGAAGCAGCGCCATTCATTCTGTAAGTGTGATTTTCTTGCAGCCGGGAGAGATTGTCTTTGGGAATGGCTGCTCCAAGCTGTGTCACTGTGCAGGCAATTATACCTTGAGCTGTGTGGACAACACTTGTGACTCCACAGAAGAATGTCGGCAAGTGGGAGGAATCTATGGCTGCTATCCTAAAGGTGCTGCGAAAAAGCTTAATTACAATGTATTATACAATTATGCCATTGAAAAATTAGGTTTTTATGTCACTTCTTTTTTGAGAAAGAGCATAAGCCTATTGAATTATATCAGCAGTATTGGATACGATAATGTCGAAAAATAAAAAAGTGAATTAATGAAGTCAGATTTCCCCTTATTTGGCTTTTGAACTCCTTTTTCCCTTTTCCGTCTCCAGACACCTCCACCTGTATCGCCTCTGGTGACCCACACTACACCACCTTTGATAAGCGCTACTATAACTTCATGGGCAACTGCACTTACTTAATGTCTGAGCCATGTAACAGCACAGACGTGCCTCACTTCGCTGTCTACACTGAAAATGAGAATCGCTACAACATTCCCACGGTCAGTTATGTGAAAGCTGTCCATGTCCATGTTCAGGGAGTGAAGGTGTCCATCCTGAAAGGAGGAGTTGTGCAGGTGAGGAAACAGAGAGCGAATGACTGTAGAAAATAAAGGAAATTAATATCTGGATTTTGTAACGATGTTGTAAGAAATTCATTTTCTGAATACTCTTCCAATTCTGTTCTCAGGTAAATGGAACCAAAGTGAACATACCACTGAGCCCTGTTCCTGGAGTGGACATCTTAAAGCAGGGAACACTCTACACAGTGTCCATGAACTTTGGTGTGACAGTTCGCTACGATGGAAACCACTATATGGACATCAAAGTTATCAAAGAGTGAGTGTTGTGTTACAGTGATAATGAATAATGTCCAATTAATACAGTGTGTAACGAGCACGCCCAAATGGTTCTGTGATAGAAATCCATTTTAACAAAAACTATATTTTCATTTCATCTTAAAAAACACTGATACCCACATCACGTTTCTGACACCAGTCACCAGCTTGTTCACATTTTCCAGTTTATTATGGTATCTTAAGCACCAACATCTGCCATTTTGTATGTATTATTTCGTAAATTAAACTTAATAATCTGAATATAGCATATGACTGAATAGAACTTCACAAAACCTATATAATCTGTGTTCTTTGTTTTGTGATTCAAATGCGGCACGTCATATGTGTTTAGAGAACGCACCAATATTTATATACAAGGTTACAATTCTGCTGTCATTCTCATATAATGTGTGTGTGTGTGTGTGTGTGTGTGTTTGCAGCTATCAGGATAAGCTTTGTGGTCTGTGTGGAGACTATAATGGCAACATTAAAGATGAGTTCCGTACCCCCACCGGTGAACTGGTCAACAGTCCAACTGAGTTTGGCAACAGCTGGAACACAGACCCTGAGTGAGACACTGGTTTTGTATTGTGTACAAAGAGAGGGATTGAGCTTTCCTTCTTCCTTTTTCCCTCGAATGTCTGTACAATGACAGAGCCGTAGCAATTATTTCTATTTACTTTTCAGCTGCAATAAACCCCCAGTTGGCCCAGATCCTGACTGCGCAGACACAGACAAGGACCTTTATGAGAGTCCTGCTTACTGTGGAATCATATTGGACAGCAAAGGCCCATTTGCTGTCTGTCACCCAAAAGTCAACCCCAACGTAAGTTCATTTGATCAGAACATTTACAGCTGAGCAGAGGACTATTTTCATCCTATAAGAGTAACACTGTGCTTTTTGTTTTATTTGTGTGTTTTAATGTAGAGTTTCTTCCAAAACTGTGTGTTTGACCTGTGTGCATTGGGCGGCCCTCACTCTGCATTGTGTGAAGCGATTGAAGCCTACGTAAACGAGTGTCAGGACCGTGGTGTCAGCATCGGACCTTGGAGAAACAACACTTTCTGCCGTGAGTCTCAAAGAAATCTTAAATTCACACTCAGTCTCACTTTGGTCACTTTTATTTACCTGTTTTAAAATAATAAAAGTGTATGTGTGTAGCATGTTATTATTTTAAAACAAGTTGGTTTTCTACAGTAACATTTTGTGTTTTTCTTTAGCTCTTACATGCCCACCCAACAGCCACTACGTCTCCTGCGTGTCTCCTTGCCAGCCCTCCTGTAACCCTCCTCCACCCAGCCAGTGCACCGGACCCTGTTCGGAGGGGTGTGTGTGTGACCCTGGATATGTTCTCAGTGGTGACAAGTGTGTGAAGGAAGATACATGTGGCTGCAAGCATAACGGACAATATTACCAGGTGAGAGACCCAGTATTTCTTTGCCAAGTCAGTCAACGAGTTCATTGTACAGTTCTCTAAACTGTTCCGTCTCCTGTCCCTGTATGTCAGCCTGGAGACAAGTTCTACACGAAGGACTGTGAGCTGCTGTGCAAATGTGAGCCTCCATTCGTCACCTGCAGTGCTGCTGAATGTCCTCCCATGCAGCAGTGTGGTGTACAGGGTGGAGAAATAGGATGCTACCCTGTTGGTTAGTATTTCTTTACAGTATAATTTAAAAAAAAATTTCAGAACTTTGCCTGCGATGATGATATTCTCTTGTAGAAGAGCCATGACTTTTGTTTCAGTGTGTGTCTGAGTGTCTGAATCCATTTATACTGTTTTGCCAACTAGACTCCCAGGACTGTATTATTTCTGGTGACCCCCATTACAACACCTTTGATGGTAAATTCTACACCTTCATGGGCACCTGCACCTACACACTGGCCCGCACCTGCAGAAACAACACGGGTGAGTTGTTTACATCTTTGGTTTCTGAATGGCAGACTGCAGTAAATATTACACTAAATTTATCATTTATTTCATTATGGGTTTTTTTTTGCCACGTGTCACTCTTTAAGTGAAAAACTATTGCATGTTTAGACAGTAATGTGAGTCAGGTTTGTGCAGTTTATTCAAAATCCATAAAATAATAGAAAACAGTTAATTGTATGTGGAACATCTGCACAGTGTATTTGTAAAGTTCAGTGGTTAGTGTAATTATTGTGTGTTTTACAGGCCTCTGGTTCTCTGTGGAGGGAAAAAATGAAGAGAGAGGAGTTGTCGGTGTATCTTATCTTAAGAAGTTGTATGTGACTGTCAGCGGCATCACTGTAACGATGATGAAGAGCAGAACCACTCTGGTCAGTCTAAAAATAATGTCTTTGTTGTTCTCTTGTTTAATTTTTGCCTCATTAGCAAAATGTTTTCAACAGGACATTTTTTGTGTCCACTGTAAAGGGCAAAATGTGTATTTTGCTTTCCTTCATTTTATGAAAGCAATTTCTTCCTTAAATCCACTTTAATTTCTCTGTTTCTCTCCAAATCTTTCCCACCACTGCAGGTGAACGGTCGTAAAGTAGCTCTACCCCACTCTCCCTCTCCTCTAATCTCTTTAACTTCAGCTGGTCAGTATGTTATCCTCACCACTCCTTTTGGTCTGGAGGTGCGCTGGGATGGCAACCACTACGCTAAGATCACTGTGCCCAGGTACTGATTCATGAACGAGGTTTTGAGGCTTTTGTATATGCAGAATTTAGTTTTAAGTTTAAAATATTTTATATTCATGAAGGAAAGAAACCTGAATGCCATTTGAAACCCAAATAATTATTTTGACATTAGATTGAGACATTAATAGCAGAATAGCTGGGATATGTTTTCAGGGAAAAAAAAAAAGCTCTTGACATTTACAAAGAGAGGGAGACCAAACAATATCATAGTAGAAAAATGTGTCTTGGTTTAATGACATTCGTTATTTTTGCATAATATTTCTCTCTCTCTCTCTCAGTACCTACTATGATCAGATGTGTGGTTTGTGTGGCGACTACAACGGAAACCCCAACAATGATTTTACGAAGCCAGATGGTTCAGTGGCTGGAAGCTCAGATCAGTTTGGTAACAGCTGGCAAACTGATGAAGATGAAGATGAAACGTTAGTCCATTCTCCTTTACTTTCTTTGTTTGATTCCTCTGTCTCACCATTTTTTACATGGCACATGGTAAATGTTTTAAATGTCAGACATGCTGCATTTTTGATCATCACTGGCAAACTTGAGCATTAGAATGTCAAAAGAATCCATCATGTGTTTTTAGGTGCAAACCTGATGTCACACCTGACCCACCATGTGACCCAAGTCTTGAGGCTGAAGTGTCAAAACCAGAGAAATGTGGAAAAATCACAAACACTACAGGACCATTCAGGTGAGCTAATATCATTCCAGTAGATTTCAAAAGAATTGCCAATCGGACAATTAGACTGGGTAAAAATATGTGATTGACTGGAAGCCCAACAGTCTTACAACTTCATTAAAAGTCATAGGCAAGGTCGGAGGTGAAACATAGACTATCAACTTTATTGTCTAGAAGAACGACCCAAAAAGCGAATCCAATCTTCTTAGTGTCTAATTTGCACCCTAAAATTGAATAAAACAGTTAAAATATATTGTTTTGCCCAATTTCCAAAGGTTTGTTTACTTCTCACTTACAGTGTGTGCACTTTCACTGCCAGGGGACTATCGTCGTGACCTCATTTAAGCCAGGCAGACCGGGAACAGTTCTGTGTTTACTTGCGAACCGAGCACACGTGTACGGACTTTGGTCTTGACAGGCTGTGTAAAATGTCTGAAAGCAGTAGCGATTTTGAAGTAGAAACTCTCCAAATTAAATATTGAGAAGTGAAACCATATATGTATGAACCTATGGCTGTTGCGAAGCAATCGGTGAATGTGGCTCACTGGTTTGACCATGCGGCCTCGGAATCAGACAGAGACTCGATCAACTCTGATCGCAGTGACCCCAGATCTCAACAAGACTCGCGCCCAAACGATTTATCCTCGTAGTTATGATAAATTCTTACTTTCATCGTAATACTAAATAAGAGCCCTTTTCAAGAATAATTAAACCACCCTCCCTAGTGGATACAGGTAACGATTACTTGACAGTGCGCCGGTAGGCCACATTAGCCTGTCAGCCATGGCATTATACTATTTATAGCCTACTCTAAGCAAGGATTTCCACAATGATTGTACAGGATCCCTCAGGATTCTTGACTTGTCAGTTGCAAGCAAAAGTAAAAATGTTTACCTCCAATCTTCTCCTTTTTGCTTCAGCGTTGCCGCTCCGTTTCCTCTTTGACTGCTTGATTTTTGTTTCATGTGCACAATCCACTCTCTCCGCCTCTTCTCCTCTTTCGGAAAAAAACAACCCTCTGGCTTCATGCACACAATCCACTCTCTCCGCTTCGTGTCTTCTTTTGGAAAAAGCCAACCCTCTCGCTCTGCCTCTTCTCTTTTGGAAAAAGCCAACCCACTCACTCCGTCTCTTCTCCTTTTTTGGAAAAAGCCAATCCACTCTCTCCGCCTCTTCTCCTCTCTCGGAAAAAGGTAAAAACTTCTTCCTGAACCGGTCTCGTTGTTACATTTCACTGCACAACAATAAGGCAAGGTTTTTCTTTGGAAATTCCTGAACACACATCTGCACTCAAGCCGAACGGAAATGCAAGTAAACGGAAGTGGACTCAACTCAAGTGGTTTGTTTGTCTTGAATGACGTCACATGCTGAGTGGTCACAAAAATCGCCAAACAGAAATTCGCCGCGATCCGCACTGACTTATTTTAATTATTACTTGCTAACAATACTACTTGGTGCCAGAAGAAAATTACAGAGGGTTTTTTAACATGTAGTGTCAAATGTGCATAAATTGAAAACCTTTGCCTATGACCCCTTTTAAGTACACTTGAATATCTGTACTTGATTATTATTATTTTTTGGGGGGGGGACTTATGACTAACTTCACTACATTTGAAAGACAAATATCGTACTTTTCACTCCACTACGTTTCTATCAAGGTCCTCGTTACTATGAAGCAGCTTTGAAGGTGGATGTTTTTTTTTCTTTTCTAAAACATGATCGTTTTTGCAGGTGACACTGAGACAGCTGATCACTAATCACTAGGGTCACGTCACATCCATAGACTGTATAAAATCAAACTCAGTGATTTCTCAGCAGCATTATTTAACTTGATCAGTTGATGGCTGAATGGAAGAAGGCTGTTCTTCTCGGGAATAATGCATGCACCCATGGCCATACCTAGAACCCATGTTTCAATTTACTGAAAGGATTAAAGATTCTTTTTGTTCTAAATGTTTGTTTGCCGAAAACGAACCACATCACAGTCTACAAAAACTCTCCATCCAACCTGCAGGAGCATATTGAGGTATATAAACGTTTTATTCCAAGAGAAAGCTTGTAATGAAGTTGTCTGTGCTTTTAGAGCTAGCGATAACG
>JAPEIY010000001.1:32165936-32179243 GCA_026122135.1 Cathorops aguadulce | reverse complement strand
GGCTGACACACAGACACAGACAACCATTCACACTCACATTCACACCTACGGTCAATTTAGAGTCACCAGTTAACCTAGCCTGCATGTACCCCTCCTTCAACCACCCCTGATGGAAATGTAATGGAGTGAAAAGTACGATATTTGTCTTTCAAGTTAAAGTTTCAAAAAAATACTCAAGTACAGTACTCAAGTAATTACTGTCCACCTCTGGAAACAACCACTCGAGTCCATTCCCTGAGTTACAGCAGGTTATGCAGCCACAGATAAACCAGAGCTTCTGGATTTGTGCTGTTGAAGTGAAATGGGGATGGAGCTTATATCCTCTGATTCCTGCGCGCCCTGCACCCCTCCCGTGGGCCTCCGATTAGCCCAAGCGGACTCTTGTATTTCCATGAGAATAGTGGAGCTTGGTGAAAGGGTTAAAGTCCGCAGAGAAGAGGGGGGAGAGGACGGCAACACTAATTTTCTGCGCGGCGGGGAGCGCTAAAAAGGGAACAAAGCGGTGCAGGGGAGGCGCTCGGGACTGGGCTCCTTTACTATGCACACCTGCGAGCTGAAAAGCGGCGGCCAATCTGCCTCAGACACGGCCAATTACGAGCCGGACCCAAGAGCCGCTTTCACTCCGGAGAAGGATGGGAGAGCACTGAGGGGGAGGACAGGAGAGTTTTCAAAAGAAGAAAGGGGAGAGATTTAAATCGATTGGCCCTAAATTATTCGAGCCCTCTGCCTTGTGACGGATGAGTCCCCCAGAAACTTTCCCTGCAAGTGGCTCAGAGAGAGTCCTCCTCTTATCTTTTCTCCTCAGGTTCAACATGGCACACTTACCAAGTTAATCTTGTGCCAAAAGTAATAAACAAAATGACAAGCTCAGCGTGTTATATCTAATTAAAAAAATAAACTTTTAAGCTGCACAGACTACTTGGGCTCCACTGCTCTTGGCTTCAAAATCAAGGAATCTCAGCAAAGTCAGATTCTGAGATTTAGATCAGTGTGTGTGTGTGTGTGTGTGTACACAAATAGAGTTAAAAATTTAATCTTAAAATACAAGCACAAAAATGAGACAGACACTGTCTTGGGAAGTCCTGTAGGAAGAATCTCTAAGCTATTTTAACTTATTTTTCTATAAATTAAAACATGGAAAATGTTTCATATTTTAGATTCAGAATTAGTTAACATTTACCTTGAGAGCTTTTCAATTAACAGGCATGTTCAAAGTTCATTTATGGAGGTTCTTGCATTAATACTCGAGATCAAGCAGTAGTTTTTTTTTGTGCCCCCCCCTTTTTTTTTAAATAAATAAAAAAAAAACGCCAGTAAATTGCACTATTCAACAACTGGCATAATTAATATTATTTCAAGAACTTCTCCTGCAAAGAGAAAGT
Organism: Cathorops aguadulce; assembly: GCA_026122135.1. Lineage (NCBI taxonomy): Eukaryota > Metazoa > Chordata > Actinopteri > Siluriformes > Ariidae > Cathorops > Cathorops aguadulce. Next base: position 32,177,861 of record JAPEIY010000001.1, on the reverse strand, counting down.
CAATTATTACTTTAAAACATGGTGTCAAATTATAATACAGAAAAACCAAACATTGTCCAAACGTAACAGGTACTAAATGTACACACCATTTTGAAACCAGTCGGTCAGTCATTCTGGCTTTTATATGATGTGAATGGATCTTAGAACCCTTATCACTAAAGCACATCCTTTTTCCATGTTCATTTTGTGTACCTCTTTTGCTTTAAAAGAAAAAAAAAATATATATATATACACACAATTTACTGAATGCATTAATGTTAAAAGCCTTTTAAAGATTAATTCAACATTAGAGAATTATATACATTTAAAAAAAAAAAAAATCCACAGCCACTTATGTACACAACTGTGTGAGCAATATCAGTAATTAAAATCAAATCAATTTTAAGATAATTTCTACCATGACAAGATTCAGACCAGACACTTTTTTTGTAATTTATTTAACTTTTTTTTGTTTATGCAAAAGACCCTTATAAGGGCCATAAAACTGTACAAAGGCTATTTACAGACAGTATTAAAAGGACTTTAAAAAAATTACATTGAAACGGCAAGTTGCACACTCACCTGGAAGGCAAATGTAAACATTCACTCATTTCATTACTTTAATATAAATTACATTAAAGTTCTTAACTCATTAGTGACCACTAGACTCCTAGACTAAAATATGTTCGAAAAACGGAAAATGCTAGACTGACCAAGTTAGACCATCAAATAAACCCAAAAAAGGCAACATGTTTCCAATTTAGCTGCACTTAGCAGCACCTGCATACTACTTTTGCCATTTGAATTATGCAAATCTGGCATTTTACAAGCAGTAAGCAGGCTCCTCATGCACCCAAAGGATGTACACGTTATTCTATTTAAAAAAAAAAAAAAAACACCCACACCCTCCTTTTCCAATTTTCACAACCAAGTAGTAAAAGCCCCTCCACATGGACTCCAGACTGGTACACAAAGTCTTGGTTGAAGACAATACCTGGTACTGATAGGAGGGTAAAGAACAGTGCATTCAGATTGGTTTAAAATAAACAATTGAAAAGGAATGTCATAGTGCTAGTCTCATGCTAAAAAGTAAAATGTATTGGATATTTTATTGCTGAAATATATGATTTCTTTGTGCAGACTACTTCTCATGGTGACTTTGATAGTTCGTTTGTGCAACTAATGCATACCCTACTCTGTTAAAAGGATGGTGTGGAAAAGTTAGGCAAAAACTATATATAGTCATTGTGATTGGTTGCTTCATGTCCTTCAAAAAGCAAGAAGGGAAAAAAAATGACTGTCAACTTTCAAACTGTTTTTCCTTCTCAAGCTGTTAAGTTTAATTAGTAGTACTTCACCCAACTCTTAATCACAAATTTTGTTTAAAAAAAAAAAAAAAAGCTACAAACTAGCTTACACTTGCTCCAAAGGTCACATGATTTGCACATCACTGACTATAGTGATCGAGTGGGCATGACTTCAGTGTGCCTATATCCCCATTTTGGTTTTTGATCATGATTGCCTTTTACTGCATGAATGTCCCCAATCCCTGTTAACAAAAGCACAGCAGAAAGGCACACAGTCAGTTTGATATTTGGATCACATATACAAAGGGAACGTTCTACAATTAAAAAAAAAAAAAAAAGTGTAAATGGCCACAGAAAGGCAATTACATGGACAGGTCATACCCATCTATATTAGGAAGTTCTTGTGGAAAGAACCTCCAAGCTGCATTAAGGGTGAAATTCTGGGCAGAACAGGAAAGAGGGGGAGGGTCACTGGGAGAAGGGGGTGAACAAATCCACAAAGGGGAGAGAGAAGAAAAAAAAAAAAACAAGAAAATCACTTAGAGGTAGAAAATATTCCTATGTGCAACAGGTACTCACAACATCCACCAAGAATCCACACAGATTACTTGTTGCACTACAAGTCTACGTAGTGATCCAGCTGAGCTAGTCCCAGTCCTTTTCGTTCTCCACTTCAGATGTGTGTGAGGGGCACCGTACTGCCAAGATAGTGCTGCTGGACACTTGGGTAACCTCTCTGCGCTGCAGGGTCCCCCACATCACCTCCAGGGATGTACATGCTGATCATGTCCCTAAGGTCCCCTTGAACTGCCCCACGGTGATGGTTTGTTGCTCCAGTGGGTGAGTGAGTGAACGCCTCCGGCTTGACCATAGACATTACAGGGCTGGGCTGCTGCGGACTGCTGCTGTAGGACATTGGGCTGAAGGAAAGATCATAAAAAGCACACAATGATGAGAAACCCAGTGAAAGAAATAACTGGAGGAGTTGTGAGGTTTTCCCAAACCAGGCAGAAGTTGAAAGAACATTTGTTCAGCCAAGCAATACTATTATAGATACACAACTGACTGACTAGCATTCAGTTGTTTTTAACATCATGCTTTAAAAAGAAAACGAGCAAAAATGCATGCAGTGTATAGAAGTGCCAACTTGTAAATGTACCTGTAAGAATTAGCGCCGTTCATGTAGGTCTGCGACATGGGAGCTGCGTACTGGAGCGGAAGCTCGTAGCGGTGCAGCTGCTGTTGGTAGGCGAGCGCGTCGCCCTGGACGGCCGCGTAGCTTCCGGCCGGAGCCCAGCCATAGCTGTCCACGCGCGGACTTCCACTCTGCGCATGCGCCGCGGCCAGTAGGCTACCGCCGGCGAGCGGAGGATACTTAGCCGCAGAGTTGTCCTTCTTCACCGGCGGCTTGCTCTTCCGCCGAGGCTTGTACTTGTAATCAGGGTACTCCTTCATGTGCGCGGCGCGCAGACGCTTGGCTTCGTCAATGAACGGCCGCTTTTCGGCGTCGCTCAGCAGTTTCCACTCAGCGCCCAGGCGCTTACTGATCTCCGAGTTGTGCATCTTTGGATTCTCCTGGGCCATCTTGCGTCTCTGAGCTCGGGACCACACCATAAACGCGTTCATAGGCCGCTTCACTTTGTCCATGGGGTCCGCGCCGGAAGCGCACGCGCTTTTCGGAGCCGCCTGTGGCATGTTTCCGGAGCCGCCGTGTTGCGACATGATTTGGCCGTTCGGGTGAGGATTCTGCTGACCCGGCTGGGTCTTAAGTTCGTGCTCCATCATGCTGTACATCATTCTGATCTTCCACAGGAAGCTTGTTTGAGTCTAAAAGTAGCCGCAGCCGAAAGCAAACAAACAGGGCGCAAGTACAGCTTATTGCCGCATGCTACTGCATACAGTAGGTCGGTGCGATTCTCTGGGAAAAAAAAAAACTTGTAAAGTCTAAAAATTTCCACGTGTTATAAAAAGTTTACCATTCCGACGTTTTGATACTTTAAAGCTGGCAGTTTGTTTGTTTTTAAGCGTCGATTAAAAGACTAAATCACAGCTACGCTATTCCAAGTACTAACTCGACAAAGCCACCTGTTGAACAGCGATTGACTCTGAATAATAACCGGGGGCATGACAAAAACACTCTCTCCCCGCTCGTGGTTTTAGGGAAAATTGTATTCTACTCCGGACCAATCAGAGCGCAGGGTCCTACCCTCACTAATTTACATAAGGCCAACTAGTACAGGGGCGGGGCCAAAGCGCACTTGTTGCTTAAACTCCGTTGGACTGGGCCGTTTTATACAAACTATGCATATACTGAAGAAAAAGACTTATGCAACCTTTATTGTCATTCAGTGTACACCGAGGAAACCTCGTTGCAATTTGGCTCAGCACAGAAATAATTATGAAGTGTATTTAATTTAATTTATCTAGAGGTTTTTCTCTATTTCTATTCTCTGTTTATCCTGTACTGATGCTACTGGAATTTTAATTTCCCTGAGGCAACCCTCCCAAAGGGATCAATAAAGTTCTATTGAATCGAATCGAATTAAATTATGCAGCAGCAGAAAAATTATAAAGTGCAATAGTATAAAGTGACCTGTGGAATTTGGAATGTTCAAGTTATAAATAGAAGTTTGGGTTTGGAGTTCAGCAGTCTGGTGACCTGGGGGAAAAAGCTGTTACAGAACCTGGTGGTCCTGCACTGAATGCTGTGGAACCTCTTTCCAGAGGGGAGAACAGGCCATAATGAGGGTGTGAGGGGTCACTGATGATGTTTCTGGCTCGAGACATGCAGCGCCTTGGTGCAATGTCCTGAATGGAGGAAAGAGAAGTCCTAATGAATTTCTCTGCTGTCCTCACCACTCTCCTCACAAAAAAATAATTTATCGAATTTAATGGAGTCTCGATAGAAGGCGTATGAAGCTTCCACATCCTGCCTTAGTCAATATATTGTCGTGATAGTAGTTTTAGTGCATTCTTTTGCCAGTAGGCTATTTTTAATGGGAATTGTTCCAATGCGCGCACAGTTTTAGATTTTTATATTGATTATACAAAAAATCCTAGAGAATTGCCAGTTAAATGCCAAACATACAACGACACAACTAATTCAGTGTTTCAAAAACAGTAAATCTCTCTTTTGCCTAATATACCACAATGTTGTTGAATTATAATTATTTTTCATCCATAGGATATTCCAGTCTTTTTTTTCTTTGTTGAACAGTTCTTTCTGTAAGGATGACTTTCAATACCTAGATTTCATTTTGCACTTCAGATAGCTTATCCATGCCATTTGTTATTACTACCCTGAATCCTAACAGTCACCATGAGATCCCTGACAGGATTAATAAGCTAAATAAACTGTGAATTGTACACTGACAAAATGTATTCAAGTACAGCAGGAAGGATAAATCTTCAGAAATAATGAAGAAGAATAAACCTGATCTTGGATTAAAAAAAAAAAACTGAAAGCCAAGATTTTTTGATATTGAACTTTAATTTTGGACGTGGTTTAATTTCCCCAGTACAGACCTTTTTAAGTCAAACACATCACCTTCATAAATGTCCAAAAACAGTGTAGAACAATAATAAATAATTGGTGTTGGTTTAGCTGTTAGCATGCACTTAATGGGCTCTGTAAAATTAATTTTAATTGTGTAAGTAATTATTCTGAGATGTATCAGAAGGCCATAACTACACAGAAAACAAAATTCCAACATGCTTTTGTGCAGGTAATGTATGGCATGTGCATGTCAATTTTCTGGAGGTGTGGGATTTTTTTTTTTAGTGTGTCATCTACAACTCAGGAAAAGAGTGGGTGCAAGATGGTAATTTTCATGCAGACAAAGGTGTGTGATGGAGTTTGCAAGAGTTTGAGAGATGTGAAGTCATTTTGAGATTGACCGTTACACCCTAATGTCAATCAAGCTGTGAATTGTGGGGCTCCACTCTCCCGTTTCCGTATCCAAGACAACGTCTTTTTGGAGCTTTTCCAGGACTATCTTCCCTTTTCTCCTCTCCGCTTCCTCTCTCGCTCTCGCTCTCTCTCCCTTTGTGCTCAGATTAATCAGTCTGATTTTGAACAAAGACAACTCAGCGGCTCAAAGTTGGGGCTTTACATTCATAATGCCTCCTCTCACCACCACTCCTACCCACCTCCATAAAATACACACATACACACGTGCACATATACATAGTGAATAAGGCAGTATATCCTTGTGTGTGCATACACATGCAGCACCCCCAGCTGGCTGTGACCATTCTGGTATTCTCTAAAGCCCATGTTTTAGGAGTTGAGAAGTGTAAGTCTTAAACAAGTTGGGACAAAGCTGTTATTCCATGGCGTGCAAGAAAAAGAAAAGCACTGATGAGTGGGTTTTAAGCTCTTCTACCAGAGCTATCAGAATGGTATCAGCTGATTTGTTTGAGGCCTAACATTTAATTGACAAACACGCCGTCCTTCAGCATTATGACAAGCTACTTCTCATTCCAGTGCATTAGCAAATTAAACATGAAATTGGCAAATGAGTGTCCATCAGACAACCTCACCTAAACTGACCCTTTAAAATGTAATTTTGTATAGATTCTTTTTTTAAGGGATGTAAAGATTTTGAGATCTCGTTCCAAATCAAACTACAAGACAAAAGTCAAACCAGAATCAATGAAAGATTTGTTTGAGGTGTCTCAGATGAGTTCTGAATGATAATCGCAAGGTAATGAAGACAGATTTTTAAAAAGCGAACATAGCGTTTAGACTAAATGGAGTTTTAAAGTTGAAGACAAACTGCCAGAATAATGCAAATTTAAAATTGGGCTTTAATATGAAGAATTCATGTTTATTTTAAATAGAAAAAAAAAAGCTTTTAGTAAAATGGATTGATAGTTTGTTGTCCTTTGCATAAAACAGTAAGAATGGGAGAGTTTTGACACAGATTCTGGGCTTGGCCGTTACTTCTCACTTCTGGCATTGTAAAGCCATTGGGGTTGTAGTTTCGGGATCATTAAGTGTGATCACTCTGACACCTTGTTGACTCTCATAAGTGTGTAATGTCACGTCTTCACTCACTCGAAGTATGAATGGGCAGTAGCTGAGTCGATCTACAGTCTTTTGTTGGCAGTCTTCACTGACGGTGGCTAAATGCAGATGATGATGGGTGGACCACAGCAAAATTTACAATGGAAATATATTAGTAGAATTTGGAACAATGTTGCTCCTGCTGTGAGAGTAACACCAGAGGAGGAAAAGGTGACCTTGTACTACAGCTATGGCTATTACTTAAGGTAGTTATGGGTCACATAAATACATAAATGAAAAGGAACTTAACTAATTAAAGTGCTTTCATATAGACAATTACATAAAGCATCTATTACTTTGATGAAACAATTTTTCCATTTTACTTTAAAGTTCTAGTTACTGTATTCAAAAGGAAACCCAAGACTCTTGTCTATAAAGACTATAAATAATTTGTTTGCGTAGCCTCCATCTCATCCCAATTTTATCCACATTATAGCCAGCTGTAAACTTTAAAGAATCATAATGGTAAGAAAAATATTTTATGAACTGGAAACAAATCTGAAAGGATGGAAATTAAGAGGGATGAAATGGAAATGAAGTGGGATGAAAATGAAGAGATGAGGTGTATGATGCATCAGGGAAGCCAGAATTAAGAAGGAAGGATGAGGAGAAGATAAAGAAGCAAACAGGAGCTCAGAGGGGAAGAGGGCTAGTTGGAAAGAGTGCAGTTTGTCCCCGAGTCCTCCCTGACAGGCCAGCTGAATGGGGCTTCTGTTCTCCCTCTTCTCATGTAAATCGGCCCTTCAGTCTTGCAGCCATCCGTCACTGCACAGAAGGAGCCTGGCAGGCCCTTTACGAGCCTCCCACTCGCATAATCCCCCCTGCCACAATTGCGCCCCCAGCAGGGGGGTGAGCTGTGGTGGGGGAGGGAGGGACGGACGGGTGGGGGCATCTATGGGGGTTGCCATCCAGACACGGTGAAAGTGTTGGAAGGGCCACCTACACTGAGGACGCATAATCAAAACAACATCCAACCTGGGGGGAAGGGGTTTCGGGGGGCTCTTTGGGTTTCACTGGAGGCCAGCGATGGTAAGAGCAGAGCAATACAGCTATAGAAAGCCTAGGACAGGGGAACAGTGTGGAATGAATGAAACAGAGGAAAATGAGACAGGAGTACATGATGCGGGAATTAGCATAGAGTTTCTTTGATGGATAGATGAATGAGACTATGTCTTTGTGAGCAGCACATGTGTGACAGAGGATGGTGGTGGTGGTGGGGTGACAATTTGGCTGAAGTGATCAGAAGTTGTTAGCATGGAATTAAAATGACATACACGCAACACCACAAAGCACTGGCATGCAGGGAGAGGAATAACACTCTTACAGAGCCAGGCAATGTGTTGGACTGAGGTGCCTTGCGCAGAACACTGTCCATTTAACCTTTTCTCACCACAACCTTCAGCTGCTTGTCTGCCCCCCAGTGGACAGTGCTCCAACAAGGTCTAGTGAAATGTGATTGTAATCAATGTTCCTAACTAACATTTATATGTATTCACATGTATTCTGAACATAAGCTACAAACATACAGCTTAAGAGGATACAGAAATTCACTTGGTTTGACTTCACATCAGGTCATGTAATTAACAAAAGCAGTCCCTGAAGCTCCTTGGTTGGTGGTGGAATGGTTTCCCAGTGTCTGACTTAGCGTCACATAGCTCATTAAATAATTTCCAATACAAATACCTGGTGTGGGGTGTCAAAAGTGCAGGCAGGGCCACAGCAAATAGTTTTCATTGTATATAGCACACATGTGCCTTGGGGAATGGGAAGGACTTTGATTTGAACACATCTGATTAAACACATACTTAAAATACAGACCATTTGCAATATCCCAGTAAAAATCCACAAACAAAGTTACGAAGGCCATCGAGCCGAGTTTGGTTCGTCATATCTTTTCTGTTGTGACCTCAATGCCTGGAGTTGGACCTTTCGTTACTTTATCTTGTCTACAATCTAAACAGCATTCACTTCTATAAATAGATTAAACCTGATGCACAATTAAAACAGCATTCCTCTTGCATGGCCTCATGCCAGCATACTTTCAGAGGTGGTACTAATTAAAATTTCCACAACTGTCAATGAAGGTGTACGAAAGAGGATTAGGGCCACTGTGAGGAAAAAAAAAAAAGTGAATTGACTTCAGAATTCTGATCTTATTCTCAGAATTCTGAGAAAAACAATTCAGAATTCTGGAGATTAAAGTCAGAATTCACTTTCTCAGTGGCCCTACCTAATCCTCTTCCATAAAAGGTCACACGACCTCAAAAAGAATCAGTTGTGCTTCGATCTGCTTCTTGAACAATTTAAACTAGACCATTTATCTTGTACTAAACTTGGTCTTCTAGACCATACCCTGGCAACCTGGCTCAAAGGACTCCCAAGAAAACGTTTGACTTGTTAAAAAGAAATACCTTTATTTAAGAAAATTAAAATAAATACTATACAGAATCCAATGTAGAAAAAGTTTAATACACGGCTTCTGTCTGAAAAAGGTTATCACATTTTAATAAATTCATTTTAAAAAACAGCACTGAGCAATGTAAACTGCACAGCCAAGCCTCCACTCCCACGCCACAAGAGAGGCCTTTTAAACCAGGAAAAAAAAAAGTAACGTTAGAATCTCTACATAGTCATTTGTAGTTTGGTCCTTCAAAAGACCCCCCTCCAATATCTCTTGGTGAGGTAGGTTACTGGAGCAACACTCCTCAATACAGGACTTACACAGATTCTATACAATACACTATGTGGCGATAATGTCCCAACACCGAGCCATGTATGGCATTGGTGAAATGAGATGTCTATTTAGAAGAAAATGCTACTGTAAAATGGCACTATACACAAAGTTAAAGACGTAAAAAAAAAAGTCCGATAATACAACGCTTATTGATTCAGCAATTTCTAACAAGTGATGGCAGTGTTTTCGTTCAAGCACTGCAGCGCAAAAAAAAAAAAGCTTACATTCCACCCTGAAAGCACAAACAAATTAATACTTTGAATTCTAAACAGATCTATACCCAAATACCTGACTGAACAAAGTGAGAATTTCACTCCTCACCTGATATTTTCAGCCACACTTTTCCATAAACTATTAGAGCAGCCACAATTTATGGCAAAATGGAAAGTCAAATAAACAGGTCCACTTCAACCATTTGGTGCTCAGCTCTTTAGTCAATAGATACAAATATACAGAACAATAAAATAGGTGGATGAAACAGGTCATGGGGATAGCATCACTGCACAAGGCTCACTCCAAATTCAATCATCTTTAAATGCTAAAAAGAACACTCAAGAAAGTCTTTTGAAAAGATAGCCATGGTGCAGATTTTATAAACAACTTATTGTGAACAGTGAATCATTGGGGCAGAGTGATGGATTTAGAGGAGAAAGGAACATGTACAAGTCCAGACAAATAGGAGACAAAGAAAACGGGGAAGAAAGGAGTGGAAATGTGTTTTAGATCAAGTCAGCCACATTCATGGGCATCTCCTCCACAGTGGTGTTGTAGAAGGTCTCGATGTCTCTGAGCGTGCGCTTGTCATCCTCGGTCACCATGTTGATGGCAACACCCTTTCTGCCAAAACGGCCACCACGCCCAATCCTAAACAGAGTAATCATAGTTAGAATTCCTAAAAATCCCTATTTATATACACATTTGAAAGTTGTGGTCAGTACTTGCCTGTGAATGTAATTCTCCCGGTTTGTGGGCAAATCATAGTTGATGACCAGGGAAACTTGTTGCACATCAATACCTCGAGCCTGGTGGACAGAACACGGTGCATTAATAAAGTGGACATTGAGGCCAAAAATGTATTCAGCCACACAAAATATGGGTTTGCTACAGTACAATTAATATAGTTCATCTCCCAAGTTTCAATTTGTTGCTTGCACATTACACCCATGACGCGGACTCCAATTTAACATTTAAATTAAGAGACAAACTTGCCAGCAGATCAGTGGTGATGAGGACACGGCTCGAGCCAGAGCGGAACTCCTTCATGATCAAGTCTCTTTCCTTCTGGTCCATGTCTCCATGCTAGAAAGCCAATACAACTGGTTAGCTCGTGTTTAGCAAAATCAAAATCTTTCAGTCCCAAGTTAAAAAAAAAAAAAAAAGTGTGTCCATAGCATGAAACAGTCTCAAGCTCACGATACTGAGTAGACTGGGATGAACATGGACTGCATTTGCTCTTCCCTTACCAGATATAGGACCATGTGCCATAAACAGACACTGCCTTGCCCAGTTGATAAGGGTGACAAGAGTAACAGAACACTTCCCCAATACAAAAATAAGTAGTCTTTACAAAATACATACCCTTGATACAAGGGAGGATTGTCCTCTGCTGAATGGCAAAAGTTCTCAAAACCATAAGTATACATGTGTATTCAAGAAGATTCTCATGCAGGTTCATTAACTCAGGTTCTCAGATAATTCACTTACCAAAGCAGAGACTGTAAAGTCTCTAGCATGCATCTTCTCTGTCAGCCAATCCACCTTCCGGCGAGTGTTAATGAAGATAACAGCTTGAGTGATGGTCAATGTCTCATACAGGTCACACAGGGTGTCCAGCTTCCACTCCTAAAACGGGTGCAAAGGGAGCCAGTTACACACTGAGTAATAATTAAAAGGGCTTAAATACACAAGAACTTCAGAATATCTATGGCAACAGTAGTCAGTTAACCTTGACTAAGCAAAGTCTTTCCACTTGTGTACTGACAAGGTATGGCCATCAGATGGTGCTTCAGCCTTACATTGATGAATTGTTTCTTTATAATACATGAAGTCGAGACCACACACACATTCACATCCAGAAATGAATAAATGAAGCTCCTTTACCTCCCTCTCCACATTGATGTAGAACTGACGAATACCCTCTAGGGTCAGCTCCTCTTTCTTCACCAGGATCCTTACAGGGTCTCGCATGAACTTTGTGGTAACATCCAGTACCTCCTGAGGCATGGTGGCTGACAACAGAATCACCTATAGGAAAACAAACACATATTAGCATAACAAACAACTTTACAATGCTGGTTTTTAAGAAAAATCACAAGTGTCAACTGCGTTATTAGTTGTGAAGAGGGACAGGGAGCCCCAGTCACTGTGGAGAGCAGCAGGAATACTCTACCAAAGAACTTTGTTCCCACCACAGCAAAAAAGGCTGGGGGGAGAGGGATCTTTGGCCAAGAAGACTACATACTCTCATTCAAAAGACCAGTCATTGAAAAAGATGATTAGATAAAGGTATAGTGAACACCAATGCAGAATATTTTTACCTGAATATCAGTAGACAGCTTCTGGAAAATCTCGTAGATTTGGTCCTTGAATCCTCGGCTCAACATCTCATCAGCTTCATCCAATGCAAACATCTTGATATATTTGGGAGCTGATAAACAGAATATTTCCCGATGTTCAGTGTTTTATAGTACAAGCCAACAACACAATAGACCTTGGAAAATACATTCAACAACTTCAAACTAAAAACACACTTGTGCAATTTTTATACATACAAATAAAATACACACATACAGAAGTGTTTTACTGGGAAACATGCCACTCATTTTTCATGTACACTA
>JAPEIY010000001.1:29413464-29430395 GCA_026122135.1 Cathorops aguadulce | reverse complement strand
ATCAGTTTTTGAGATTTGTAAATTATTGCATTCTGTTTTTATTTACAATTTGTACTTTGTCCCAACTTTTTTGGAATTGGGGTTATTTGAGTGTTTTTGTCCGCCAGTTGTGGTGTAGCTCCAAATCCAGTTTTGTGTGTCGGTTCCCTCCAGGCCTTGGTTCACAGTGGGTGATGCCTGTGCTCCTAGCTATGGACTGCAGTGAGCTTGTTGCTCATTTTAACATCGTGGTTTTCCAGTGCTCTGTGCAGCAGTGCTTGAGTGCTTGACATGATGTTCCGAGCAATGTTGCTCTGTGGCATCGCGGCGGCGGCTGTGCAGGTGGTTTGGGACATACCAGTGCTTTGCATGGCGATGCGTCTGTGTTCACTTTGTGGATCCATGGCGTGGTGTTCCGAGTGATGTTGCCTGGTGGCGTCGCAGCAGCTATGCTGGTGGTGTGGGACTTGTTTTCCTGCGCCTTTTGTTGGGACTGTGGCTGTTACACCAATGGAATGACATCCTGACCTCTATTTGGTGGACTTTTTTTTTTTCCTATAATTGTAAAACAACCTTGGGTTTTGAGAAAGGTGCTATTTAAATTGAAATTATTATTATTATTATTATTATTATTATTATTATTATTATTATTATTATTATTATTATAAAGGAAAAGTGGACAAGACTAGCAATGTTTTATGGTTTGGAGACAGTGCCACTGACAAAAAGACAGGAGGCTGAACTGGAGGTAGCAGAGCTGAAAATGCTGAGGGTTTTATTGGTAGTGACCAAGTTGGACAGGATTAGAAACGAGAATATTAGAGGGAGAGCACGAGTAATTTGGGAAAAGAATACTGGAGATGGAGTTACTAGGTAGAAAGAAAAGAGGAAGATCAGATTTATGGATGTGGTGAAGGAGGACATGAGGACGGTTGGTGATACAGAATAAAGATACAGAGGACAGAAGGAGATGGAGGAACATTATCCACTGTGGTGACCCCTAACAGGAACAGTTCGAAGAAGAAGATCAGATATAAAAATATTACAGCACAAATAGTAAAAACTAAACATTGGGGGAAGCCTTGGCCTAATGGTTAGAGAAGAAGCTTTGGGACCAAAAGGTTACTGGTTCGATTCCCTGGACCAACAGGACTGACTGAAATGCCCTTGAGCAAGGCACCTCACCCCCAACTGCTCCAGCAAGAGTGGTGGCATACCTTGTGTCTGATTAGCGAAAGAAAAGCTGATGATGTGATTATCAGTTTGGGCAGTAGCCAGGCCAAAATAAAACTAAAGCACTAAATAAAGCTGATGAGTTGACACTGTTGGCAAACAACTGCAATAATCATTATTTACACACAGGCACCTCCAAAAGTATTGGAACAGAAAAAAAACAGTTTTGTTTTTTCTATACACTGAAGACATTTTGAGATAAAAATCTAAATATGAGATAATAGACCAGAAATTCAGCTTTCAGTTCCTGTTATTTACATGTATCTGTATTAAGTCACTTAGAACATGACACCATTGGTGGCAGACTACCCAATTTTTAAGTGTGGGCAAAAATATCATAACAGATGGAAAACAGAAAGTAAAACAAAAAACCCTTAAATTTTGGTTACATGTCCCTTGCTTGTAAAAAATGTATCAAGCTGGCACCAAACTGTTACATGCTTCTTTGTGATGCTTTTCCAGGCTGTTTTCAATTATTGTTATTTTTGTGGGTTTTCTCCCTTCAGCCTCCTCTTCAGGAGGTAAAATGAATGCTCAGTTGAGTTAAGGTCTGGTGATTGAATTGGCCTGTATAAACCCTTCCACTTTACCCCTTGATGAATTCCTTTGTTTTGGATCATTTTCTTGCTGCAAGTCCCTCCCAATTAGATTGGATGCATTTCTCTGTAAACTGGAAGATAGAATCTCATTCTTTCTGCTGCTACCATAATGAGTTCCATCATCAGTAAAGATAAGTGAGCCCTTTCCAGAAGCAGCCATGCAAGGCCAAACCATGACACTATCTCCACCATACTTGACCCATGAGCACATTCTTTCTTACTCCACATTGTAGCCTTTCCATCAATTTGGAAGAGGTTAATCTTGGTTCTAGAATTTTTGTGGCTGATCTCTGTATTTCTTTGCAAATTCAAATCTTGCCTTTTGATTATTATTGCTGATGAGTGGTATGCATGGCATATATTTCAGCTTTCAAAGTCCTCTTCAGACAGTAGCTTGTGATACCTTCAGCCCTGCCCTGTGGATGTTGTTGGTGAGGTCACTGACTGTTTTGGGGGTTTTCTTCACAGTTCTCACAATGTTTCTGTTATCACTTGGTGTTGTTTATCTTGGCCAACCTGGCCTGAGTTTCCCAAAAGCATTGTAGCACAAAGATCATCGTTAAATGGTAGAGTGAGCAGCACAATAAACGCTCTCTCCTAGTTAAGATGCTCTTAGCGTTAAGAGGCTTTTGGGAAACCCACCCCTGCTTGATGTCTTGTGCATAATACTGTATATGTGCAATGGTTAAAATCAGTTTTCCATATTTTTGCAGCTGCAAAATGGCTTGCTTTTCCCCATAGTCAGCTCTCTGGTCTTCATGTTGGTTTATCCTTCTAAACAGAAAAAAATAGTCCTCACAGATGAAACCCAGGACTCAATCCAAGAGTTTTGGATTTTTATTTACCTCGCCTGCGACAGAGTAAGCGGGGTGTATTGTAATTAGTGCAGTTTTTTACCTCACCCATGATGGAGTAAGCAGGATGAGGTATTGCAATCAGTGTGGTTTGCTTGTCTGTCTGCCTGTTAACAATCTAGTGTCTAGACGGTTGCACCGATTGACATCAAATTTTCAGGGTAGATGGGAAATGGTCCGAAGATTACCTGATTAAATTTTGGGGGTAATTGGGTCAAGGTGAAGGTCACTCTATTGGTCAAAATAACATATTTTCCATTATAACTCAAAAGTGGTTGCTTATAGACAGATGTTTACTATTATGAGCATATAGGAACTCCCATATGGCCTTTCATTTGGCACTATGATCGTTGACCTTGAGTGACCTTGAAAGGTCAAACTCAAGGTCACAGATTTTCAGAGGGCTGTAACCTGAAAATGGTTGATGATATATATTTACTATTATCAACTTATAGGAAGTATGAACTTATGGAAATATGGGCTTCCATTTGGCACCATGCTCTTTGACCTTGAGTGACCCTGAAAGGTCAAAGTGAAGGTCATGGGTTTTCAAAGGGCTATAACTTTAAAATGATTCATGATAGCCAGATGTTTACCATGTACTTGTACTTGGTAAGGTTATCTGTAGTTTGCCTTCTCATGCTCGGTTAGAAGCTTCCTCCATTGGATCCTGTTGGAGGCGACTCAGAGAGTGGAACCAATGTCCCAATGTTCACCCAGTAGATGCTTTATGTCAGAAGCAATAGCTCATAAAATGCTCTGACGAGGTCGTCCAATACTTCGAGCACTGTGTGAGGGAGTCCAGTTAAGAAGGTACTTTGGTAGTCGACATAGTTCCATTCTTGCGATGTGGCCAAATTATTGTAGCCTATTTAACTGAGCACAGGTAGCAAGTTTGATGCAGGAAGATCTTGCATGGACCTCTTTGTTGGGGATGTAATCATCCCAGTGAATATCTAAGATCCGTCGAAGGCAAGCGTATTGGAAGCTTTCCAAACATTGCACATGCTTATCTATTAGGGCCCAGGTTGGGGAGCCATATAGCAGGAGTGAAAAGACACCACTTTCAAGGATCTTGATTTTTGTGCAGAGAGTAATTCCGCGGTTTCTCCAAATGTTATTCAGGGAGTTGAATGCACCAGAGGCTTTCCCGATCCTTACGTTGATTTCTTTGTCTATGGAGCCATCACTTGAGATGATTGAGCCAAGGTACCTGAAATGATTCACCTGCTCCAAGTGATCGTCGTCCACTGTTATGTCAAGGATTTCGTCCTGCTGAAATGGGCGTTGATTATGGAATTTGCCTATCAGCATGCAGTTGGTCTTCTTGGCATTGATCTTTAAGCCCGCTTCTTTGCCGAAGTAGGAGATATTTGATGTCGCTCCCTGAAGGCCAGCTACAAGGATGGCGATGTTGTTAGCATAATCAAGATCGCTGATGTAAGCTGCTGGCTGCTGTGAACTGCAACGTTTTTGCTGCAGAAAACCGTTCGAGATGTTTCTCTCTGATAATGCTTGTTCCAAGACCCAGTTGAGGACGATGTTGAAGATGGGAGGGGCCTGTATATCACCTTGGCCTGTACCAGAGATAATGTCGAACCATTCTGTCAGCTCGTCCCCGATGCGTACTGCACTCACTGAGTTGGAATAGAATGCTCTGAATATGTTGATGCATTTGATGGGTATGCCATAGTGTTCGAGAGCGGCCCAGATATACTGTAATCACGGTTGACTGAGTCAAAAGCTGCGTTAAAATTGATGAAATTAATAAGCAGGGGAAGGTTGTACTAAAGAGCTTGCTCAATGATAATGTGCAGAGAGAAGAGTTGGTCAATACAAGATCTGTTCCTCCGGAATCCACACTGGTTTTCATGCAGGAGGGATTCTATGCCATCCGATAATCTCGATATGATGATCATCTGGAAAAGTTTTGAAGCTACGCAGTGGAGGGTGATACCTCTGTTGTTTTGACAGTACGTTACATCTCCCTTCTTCTCTATTTTGATTATAACTCCTTTTAGCCAGTCTGAAGGCATTTGTTCTTGGTCCCAGACTCAACCGAACAGTGGATGGAGGAGGTCTACTGTGGCTTCTCCACTGAAGCGAAGTTCTTCATTGCTAATTTCATCTATGCTGCAAGCTTTGTTGTTCTTAAGCTTTCAGAGGGTCTTGC
Organism: Cathorops aguadulce; assembly: GCA_026122135.1. NCBI lineage: Eukaryota > Metazoa > Chordata > Actinopteri > Siluriformes > Ariidae > Cathorops > Cathorops aguadulce. The sequence goes on along the minus strand of JAPEIY010000001.1, from coordinate 29,425,557 downwards.
TAATCACACTGCATAGGAGAATATAAAGCTAGATCAATAAAGAGTTTGTCCGCAATACGATTGGAAAGAGGGAGAGAGAACTGAGAACTGGGAATGGGGTTAAGAAGCTCTTCAAAGTGTTCCTTCCACCTAGCAAGCTTCTCATCTTGAGCAGTTATGAAGTCCCCGTCCTTATTTCAAACTGCAGAGGAGGCGTTCTTCTTCTTTCTACCAGAAAGAACATTGATGTTATGCCACACCTCCCGTTGGTTGCCAAAAGTAGCAACATCCTGAAGTTTTGAGGCTACATTCGAAGCCCAGTTCTCATCGTCCTTCTGAACACTTTTCTTGACTTGCCTATTGATTTTGATATACAGTTCGTGGCTTCACTCAGATGCCTTCAACTTTTTCACTTCGTTGCGTTTCTCAATGAGGCGCAAGGTTTCAGTGGAGAGATGATTATCACAGAACTTGGTGGGTCTTCAACCGAGAGACTCATGAGAGGCATTGCGGAAGGCTACTTTGATGTTATTCCAGTCTTTGTCTAAGGAGTAACCAGAGGTGGGAAGATCTATTGAGTGGCAACAAAGGGATTGCCAGAAATCCTCAATTTTTTCGCCCGATCACAGGCGATCTAGGTTGGGCAAGGAAGAGTGTTTCTTTCTCCTTTGGCTGGAGAGCTTCAGCCGCACTCGACTGATCACAAGACTGTGGGTGGAATTTATATTGGCGCCACGGTAACTTCTGACATCTAGCAGGGAGCGTTTCCAGTGATGGTTGATGCAAATGTGGTCTGACTAGATGTGTCTCCCTTAGGTGAAGTCCATGTGGCCTTGTAGATATCCTTATGCTCAAACAGGGAACCGCCAACGACGTACTGGTGAAGAGAACAGAAGTCCAGAAGGTGGTATCCATTGTTGTTGGACACTGGATGGTGAGAGTGTTTTCCAATAACATTCGGCCAGGCATCAGTGTCTTTCCCGACATGGGCATTGAAGTCCCCAAGAAGAATTTGAATGTAATTTCTGGAAATATCACAGTGGATTTTTTCTATATCGAGATAGAATTTGTGCTTTTCTTCGTCATCAGAGACTTCGGTAGGAGCGTATGCAAGAACGATCATGAGATTCACTTGTCGACTGTAAAATCTTGCTGGCATGATCCTGTCCGAGAAGGGCGTGTATGAGATCAGGGACCTTCAGAGATCTTTGGAGATGAGGAAACTGACACCATATTATTTCCTTCGAGTAGTCCCGGAGAAGATGAAAAGGGAACCATTATCGAGGATGTCTTCCCCAGAGAGTGGTATGTGTATCTCCGTAATTCCCAAAATGTCGAGATGATATTGATCGAAAGCACGTTGGAGCTGGTACATCTTGCTAGAGTTGCTAACAAAGGAGGTGACGTTCCATGTGGCAATCGAGAGAGGTCTTTTGGAGAGACAAATCTCTGGATGCATCTTGTTGTACTGCATGTCAGATGGAGTAATGTGGGAGGATGGTCTCTTGCGTGATCGTGGGATTGCACGTTTGGTGGATTGGATAGTTGGGTTGGGGGTACTGCTCTTAGCACCGGATGGTAGTTGTGAGTTCTGGGACATCGCGCTGGAAGCGTCCAAATGACTTTGACTGTCAGCGTTCATAATGGAATGATTGGAGGATCCTTCCAGTGTCACACTAACTAGATGAGTTGGTGATGATGCTGCACGAGTTTCGGTAGCTTTGGCGGGTTTTCCGTGACGGGGGTGCTAGCCCCGTGCACAACCCCCTAGTATGGGGGAAGGGTTGACTGAACTTTGTCTGGCCTCTACCCTTCGACCAGACCAGCATAGTTGAGCCTACCAGGGACAAGAGTCCCAGCCGGCATTGCTCTAGGGGTCACTGAGACACACAAACCTTACCACCACGTTAAGGTGTCAGCCACGGTAAGGTATGCTTGGTACCTGGTATGGTTTTCATGCTACCATTTTTTTTTTTGTAAAGAAAATACTTTTTTATTTTTCTCAAGTTTATCACAGTGGAATTATCGCGTTTTTTGGAACCAAACTCTTCATTTAATGTTAGAATGAGCACATTAATTATCAACTAGTGATTTAAATCACATTTGTTTTAAATCTGTTCATTGCCAGGCTTCAATTATGCAGAATATCCACCATGCACACGTCCCTGTGACTGAATTGTTGGAAATGACAGAAACGATAAGTCAGTATTTCACTGGGCTGCGACAGCTTGCAACAAATTGTGAACGTCATTCACGAGAGAGTTTCAAAAGTGTCTTGAAACATTAGCAGGGCTTCTCAATTTCCTCACATGAGTCGCAAAGTGTCGCTCCTTCATCGCTGAAATTTTGAACATGTTCAAAAAATTAGTGCGAAAAAATTTCTCTCAAAATAGCTGCAAATGTGTCACTGGAGTCGCAAAGCCATCACGAACCCTTCTCAAGTCAGTTTCCGTGAGACAGGAAGTGCGAGTGTATGGGTGGTATCTCACTGGGCCGCGACAGCCTGCGACTAGTTGGAGACACAATTGCGATAAAATACGCGAATATCAATTCAGTGTGATTCTAAGTGAAAATTATCGCTAATTCGCATATTTTATCGCAATTGTTATGTCTCCAACAAGGCCCTCGCCGGCCCCGGGGCTCAAACCTTCGTGCTTTGCGGCGACAGCGCTAACCACTACACCACCGTGCCGCCCCAATCACATTTAAAAAAGGAAAAAATATCCACGTTCAGAGCTGCTTCGTAGTAACGAGTAACGAGGACCTTGATAGAAATGTCGTGGAGTAAAAAGAACGATATTTGTCTTTCAAATGTAGTGAAGCTAAAGTCATAAGTTTCCAAGAAAAATAATACTCAAGTAAAGTACCGATACTCAAAAAGTGTACTTAAGTACAGTACTCAAGTAAATGTACTTAGTTACTGTCCACCTCTGCATTATACAACTTTAATTTCTCTTGACTCTCAGTTACAGCTGCCATTATATATCTGATCGTAGTCCTTAGATGCTAATACAGATCACATTTCACCTTAGTTGCTATCACACAGGTTTCTTTCTTTTGATAGACTGCATTCTGCCACACTAGGCCACGGAGAGGACTGAACTGCATAAGTAAACTTAAGTTTCTTTATACTAAGGCTTTTAAGGAGAACAGGGCCACACTAATGACTATTTGACTGAAATAGCATCTGCCTTTCTACCTTTCATGAAGGTCCGGGTACGATGCACTTAAAGGAACACAATAGAGCAGGCATGTCTGGTATGAAGTACCTGAATTGCTGTCTGACACGCAGGATTCAATTCAGCTTAATCTCCATTAGCACGCCAAAGAGAGCAATTCAAACAGCTACACTTGAACTCTCTTGCATGTTCTCTTTCTAGCTGGAGAAGGTAAATATCCTGAGGAAAATATGTAAGGTACAGTACATATGTTGTTAAAGAACATTATGTGGCTGTTAAATCCATGTTATAAGAAGATGGCCTTTGGCACTGATGTGATGTGTGCATGCATGTTCCTCTTCCAGTCAATCCATTTTATTAAAACGGTGGACGTAACTTGAAGACAAATTACGCTGTTTATTGCTGCTAATTACAGCCCGAACTCTCTGCTGAGTATCATTTCCAAAACGCTAGAACAGTGTGTCTTTGATCATTGTTATCATAATTTGTCTCCTTATCTGTACCACGTACAACATGGATTCCAAAAGAGGAACTCAACAGTGACGCAACTAATTACAGTCTACCATGATATTGTGGAAAGTATAGCCAGTGGTCATGAAGTTGACGTGGTTCATCTCGACCTATCAAAGGCATTTGATAGGGTACCGCATCAATTGCTGTTATCCAAACTGCAGTCATATGGGATCTCAGGATCTCTACTTCAGTGGTTCAAGAACTATTTGTGTGATAGACAGCAGCATGTCATCTTGGATGGTGCTTATTCTGATTGGTTACCCGTGTCATCTGGTGTTCCTCAAGGCTCCATACTTGGACCACTGCTGTTTCTTATCTATGTCAATGATATGCCGGATTATGTACAAGGTGACTCCAAACTTGCCCTCTTCGCTGATGGCTCGAAGTTGTACAAAGTTATCAAACCTGAACCATGTAAGGAATCCCTTAAAGATGACATTGATTGTATTCATCGCTGGAGTGTTGATTCATACATGTCATTCAACGCTTCCAAATGCAAAGTTGTCAAGATGTCGAAGAAAAGAGCCCAAACTGTTAATTACCAGTACCATCTTGGTAATCAGGTCCTTGAATATGTAACTGAAATAAAAGACCTTGGTGTTACTGTGTCAAGTGACCTAACATGGAACAAGCACATCGAGGATAGGTGTGCGAAGGTGAACAAGATCTTAGGACTGGTGAAGAGAACTTGTGGAAGACACATTAAAGAGGTGGCAATGAAGAAGACTTTATATTGCTCGCTGGTAAGACCGCAGCTTGAGTACGCCTTCAGTGTATGGTCACCATACACTGTGAAATACATCAAGCTAATTGAAGATATTCAACATAGGGCAACAAAGTTTATTCTGAACTATCCAGAAGACATGTGCTACATTGAAAGACTACGCGTACTTGAGCTCCAACCATTGGAGCATAGAAGGAACATCACTGACCTTATTCTTCTATACAAGATAAGAAACAACTTTAATTGATACTGACTTCAAACAGCACCTGCTACCATCTGCATCCTCCTACAACACAAGGAACTTTGGCAGAAATATATTCAGCCTCAACACCACAAGCAAACCTATTACAGAGCCACCTTTCTCCCAAGAACAAATGGTCTCTGGAATCAACTCCCAACTGAAGCTAAGTCAATGAAATTGAAATTATCGCAATTTAAGAAATATGTAATTAGCTACTATCATAATCAACTGTCACAGTACAAATCTCATTAATTTTTCACTTGATTATTGAACCCTATTTTATAGCTCATAAATTCTAAACAATAAGATTAAGCTATATATTTGTGTACATATATACAGTATATATATTGTATCTTGTGCTGCAAAATGAATGAGAAGTTTATCAATTGGGACGAAAGTCCTGTAGCTTCCACCTGTCACAAAATTTCGTTTTAGAAATTTTATTACTTGACTTTTGTTTCATTTTATTTTTAACTGTATTTATATATATTGTGACAAATAAATAAACAAAAACAGACATAAAGCATAGGGATGGGTCAGGCAGGTCTGACGAGCAGGAGAGGCCAGCATAACTAGTGTCTCAGGATCAACATGTGTAACTCAACAAAGGTTCGTCAAAGGTTACTACATTTCAAACATTAAGGGAACATTCGGAAAACATTCTATAAACCAAAATATGTAACCAAAAAGTAACATATTTACATAAAACAAACTGTAGTAATCCCCGATGTGGGTGGAACACAGAAGCACGGCAGGCGAGAGTTGGAATTCACACAAACACTTCATTTTACTTATTTTCATCGGCTTTTCAGCTTCTTTCACTCACACAGTCACACACGCAACACACACGGCAACCATCCGGCCTGAAGCTGACTCCCCCCTGACGGGACAGGAAGTCCGCCACCACCATCTGTGCCTCCAGCCTGTGGATCACCTCAAACGTAAATGGCTGGAGAGCGAGATACCAACGGGTGATCCACGCATTGGCATCCTTCATGCGGTGGAGCCACTGGAGGGGCGTGTGGTCTGAACAGAGAGTGAAAGGGCACCCCAGCAGGTAGTATTGGAGGGTGAGGACCACCCACTTGATGGCGAGACACTCCTTCTCGATTGTGCTGTACCTGCTTTCACACATTGAGAGTTTCCGGCTGATGTACAGCACAGGGCGTTCCTTGCCCTCCACCTCCTGGGACAAAACAGCCCCCAGCCCTCCGTCTGATGCATCAGTTTGCAAAATAAAGGAGAGAGAGAAGTCAGGGGAGTGTAAAAGTGGCCCCCCACACAGTGCAGCTTTTACCTCCGAGAAGGCCTGTTGGCACTGCTCCGTCCACTGGACCGGATCTGGAGCCCCCTTTTGAGTGAGATCGGTTAGTGGGCTGGTGACGTCCAAATAATTAGGTAGAAACCTACGATAATAGCCAGCCAGCCCCAAGAACCATCTCGCCTCCTTTTTGGTCTTGGGCCTTGAGCAGGCCACAATTGTTGTGGTCTTTTTAATTTGGGGACGCACCTGCTCATGGCCCAAGTGGAACCCCAGATACCATACTTCCACCCACCCAATTACACACTTTTTTGGGTTAGCTGTGAGGCCTGCTCGCCTCAGCGACTTTATTACAGCCCTCAGGTGTTCCAAGTGCTGCAGCCAATCATTACTGTAGATTACAATGTCATCTAGATAGGTGGCTGTGTAGGCAGCATGAGGGCGGAGGATCCTGTCCATAAGCCGCTGGAACGTAGCGGGCGCCCAAACAACTCAAAAGGGAGCGTGACAAATTGGTGTAATCCAAACGGTGTGAAAAAGGCCGTTTTCTCTCGGGATAGAGGAGTCAAGGGAATCTGCCAATATCCCTTTGTTAGATCCAGTGTCGAATAAAAGCGAGCAGCACCTAATTGATCAAGCAAATCATCAATGCGAGGCATTGGGTATGCATCAAATTTAGACACCACATTGACCTTTCTATAGTCCACACAGAACCGGACCGACCTGTCGGTCTTGGGAACCAGGACCACTGGACTGCTCCAGTCACTGTGGGACTCCTCGGCTATGCCCATTTTGAGCATGGCCTTGAGTTCTTCCCAAACCACCTTTTTCTTGTGTTTGGGCAAGCGGTAAGGGCGGCTATGCACTACCACCCCCGGGGTCGTTTCAATGTGGTGTTCTATGAGGTGGGTATGACCAGGAAGGGGCAAGAACATGTTGGAAAATTCTTTCTGCAACTTTTCTACCTCTGTGAATTGGGCCGGTGAGAGGTGGTCTCCACAAGGAACCGGAGTGGTCTGAGATGTTATCTTTTTTACCTCCGGCCCCAGCTCCACCTTCTCTGGGACTACCAATGCCAATGCCACGGGGACCTCCTCATTCCAGCGTTTTAAAAGGTTGAGGTGGTAGATTTGCTGTGCCCCACTCCTATCCGTTCACTTTATCTCATAGTCGACGTGCCCGACTCGCCGCATGACCTCAAAGGGCCCTTGCCACTTGGCAACTAATTTAGGACTCAGTGTGGGCAATAATATGAGCACTTTATCTCCCAGCGTGAACTCTCTAAGGCACGTGCCCCTGTCATACAGCCGGCTTTGATGTTCTTGTGTCTGCCGTAAATTCTCCTGGGTTAGGTGCGTGAGGGTGTGGCGTTTTGCACGCAGGTCAAGAACTTACTGGATTTCATTTTTACTTGATGAAAGTCCCTCCTCCCAATTTTCTCGTAGCATGTCCAGAATGCCACGTGGCTTATGCCTATATAATAATTCGAAGGGAGAAAACCCTGTGGAGGCTTGTGGGACCTCTCGTACTGCGAACAACAGGGGCTCAAGCCACTTTTCCCAATTAAGCACATCTTCACTTATGAATTTACAGATTATGTTTTTGAGTGTCTGGTTAAATCGCTCTACTAAGCCATCTGTTTGTGGGTGATAAACACTGGTGCGGATGGACTTGATCCCCAGTAACCCATACAGCTCATGCAGTGTGCATGACATAAACAAAGTGCTTTGATCTGTCAGGATTTCTTTCGGAATCCCAACCCGGGAGATAAAGTGGAAGAGCGCTTCCACAATACTGCATGCTGAGATATTGCGGCAAGGCACTGCTTCCAGACATCGCATTGCATAGTCCACTAGAACCAAAATAAAGTGATATCCCCATGCTGACCAATCTAATGGCCCAACAAGATCTATCCCAATTCACTCAAATGGGGTCTCAATTAGAGGAAGAGTGCGCAAAGGCACTTTTGGAGTGGCCGCGGGATTTACTAATTGGCAGTCACGGCATGCTGCACACGACCGACAGACATCCCCATGAATCCCTGGCCAATAGAATCGGGCCATTATTCGGGCTAGTGTTTTATCTTGCCCCAAGTGTCCAGCCATGGGATTAAAGTAAGCAGCATGGAACATGAGTTCCCTATGGCTCTTTGGGATTAACAACTGGGTTATTTGTTCTTTGGTTTGAGTGTCCTCCGTGACTCAGTACAATTTATCTTTAATAATGGTAAAATAGGGGAAGGTCGGTGTTGTGCTTGGCTGAAGAGTTTGACCATCGATTACTCTCACCTGGTCAAACGCATGCTGCAGAGTCTCGTCTCACAACTGCTGTAATGGGAAATCCCCAAGGGAATCCCCAAGAGAGGGAGGAGGAGCGGGCTGCTCCTCACTCGGTTGTGGTGTTGGTGTAGACGGCTCTGCGACAGCTTCTCCAGTCAACACCACACTGGGACCTTCCCATGACCTACTAGTGCAGGAGCCACTGCATGTTAAATATTTCATTAGGTTTTTAAATCCTGGCCAATCAGTACTCAAAATCAACGAGTGGGTGAGATGGGGATTAACCGCCGCCTTTATTTTATGCATTTGGCTCCGGAATAGAATTTGGACAGACACTAGAGGGTAATGGTGAACATCCCCGTGCGCACACAACACTTTCACCACTTGTGCTCCCCGCAATGCCTCACCTTACATCAGGCGTTGGTGAATTGAGGTCTGATTGCAACTGGAATCCACCAAAGCATGATATGTAGCCCCTTGAATACTCACCGGTATGCGATACGTTCTGGCTCAATCAGGGGCAGTTTCTGGCGTGTCGGGGATCTGGATTACAGTACCCACCTTCCTTGTGGAGCTCTGGCCTTGGAGATGCTCCGATTCCCCGCTGTGCCAGCACATTGGCCCAGGCTTTCCCTCTGCACTGGTGTTATGGGTGTCACTCACCTAAGGGAGAGACAACAAAGATACAGGAGGGGAGGACACCACGGGTGCAATGGGCCAGTGGGAGGGGGGCGAGAGACAGGGGGAGGAGAGAGAGAGAGAGAGAAGAGAAGCGGGGGGAGTCGCCTCGTCTGCCTGTTGTCAGAGCCGCCTCCAGATGGTCCTCCACCAGCTTGATGGCTCACTCCAGCAACGCTGGGTGATGACACTGGACCCATTTCGCCATTCCTTCCGGAAGTCGAAAGACAAACTGCTCCAGTGCCACCAGATTGATGATCTCGTTGGAGTCACAGTTTTCCACCCTCAGCCACCACCAGCAGGCGTCCTGGCATTGCTGGCCGAATACGAACGGCCGGCCGACTTCCTCCAATGCCAGTATCCAGAAGCGCTGGCGATGTTGCTCCGGGGAGCGGCCGAGCCGTTGCAGGATGGCTTTTGTCAGGTCAGCATAGACCAGCCAGCTGTCAGCAGGGAGCTGCTGCACTGCGAGCTGCGCCTCGCCAGTCAGGAGTGGGAGAAGGCACGCCACGTGCTGCTTCAGTGGCCACCCCCTCGGCTGCTTGCTCGAAAAGAGCAAGGAATGCTTCTGGATCATCCTGCAGTCCCATCTTTGTGAGGGTGGTGGCAGCGGTGGTTGACGCCCCTGCTGACGCGAGCCGGTGCCAGAACGCCTGGTGATCTTCCTGCTGGGCCAGCATCAAGACTTCGAAGCGTTGCTGCTGCTCCTTTCGGAGAGTGATCAGTGCTAGATGCTGGTTCTTCTGGGCGGTAGCGAGGGCATGGATGAGCTCTTTGAATGGCAGGGACTCCATGGGGTGGTTCCTGGGTTTCAGTACCACTGTAACATTTCCAGATGTGGGTGGAGCACAGAAGCATGGCAAGCGAGAGTTGATGTTTTATCCAAAACTTTATTGAGCTTTTCAGCTTCCTTTTTATCTATCTATCTCTCACTCACTCACTCACTCACTCACTCACTCACAAACACTGTGGTGGGGGAGAGAGCTCCCTTCCTCTGCTCTCTCTCTCTCTCTCCTTTTATGCTCTGTCCCTGTAACAAACAGTGACACACACACACACATTAATTGACAGCAGGTGGAATGACTTAGCCACTTACCTTCCCTGACTCCACCCTCCATTCACAGACTGCTGCTTGGCCACGCCCCCGCTGCCACATACCCCCACCACCTGACTCAGGCTGGGGAGCCATCTGGCCTGAAGCTGACTCCCCCCCCCCGATGGGACAGGAAGTCCGCCACCACCATCTGTGCCCCTGGCCTGTGGACTGTGAACTTAAATGACTGGAGGGCAAGACACCAATGGGTGATCCACACATTGGCATCCTTCATGCAGTGGAGCCACTGGAGGAGCACGTCGTCTGAACAGAGAGTGAAAGTGTGCCCCAGCAGGTAGTATTGGAGGGCGAGGACCACCCACTTGATAGCGAGACACTCCTTCTCAATTGTGCTGTACCTGCTTTCATGCACTGAGAGTTTCCGGCTGATGTACAGCACGGGGTGTTCCTTGCCCTCCAACTCCTGGGACAAAATGGCTCTCAGCCCTCTGTCCGATGCATCACTCTGCAAAATAAATGGGAGTGAGAAGTCAGGGGAGTGTAAAAGTGGCCCCCCATACAGTGCAGCTTTTACCTCAGAGAAGGCCTGTTGGCATTGCTCCATCCACTGGACCGGATCTGATGCCCCCTTTTTAGTGAGATTGGTTAACGGGCTGGTGACATCTGAATAATTAGGTAGAAACCTATGATAATAGCCAGCCAGCCCCAAGAACCATCTCACCTCCTTTTTGGTCTTGGGCCTCAGGCAGGCTGCAATTACTGCGGTCTTGTTAATTTGGGGATGCACCTGCCCATGGCCTAAGTGGAACCCCAGATACCATACTTCCACCCACCCAATCGCACACTTTTTTGGGTTTGCTGTGAGGCCCGCTTGCCTCAACGACTTTAGGACAGCCCTCAGGTTTTCCAAGTGCCGTGACCAATCATTACTGTAGATTACAATGTCATCTAGATAGGCGGCCGCGTAGACAGCGTGAGGGTGGAGGACCCTGTCCATAAGCCGCTGGAACGTAGTGGGCACCCCAAACAACCCAAAAGGGAGCATGACAAATTGGTGTAATCCAAACAGTGTGGAAAAGGCTGTTTTCTCTCGGGATAGAGGAGTCAAGGGGATCTGCCAATATCCTTTTGTTAGATCTAGTGTCAAATAAAAGTGAGCAGCGCCTAACCGATCAAGCAACTCATTAATGCGAGGCATTGGGTATACGTCAAATTTAGACACCGCATTGACCTTTCTATAGTCCACACAGAACTGGACCGACCCATTGGTCTTGGGAACCAAGTCCAGTGGGCTGCTCCAGTCACTGTGGGACTCCTCGACTATACCCATTTCGAGCATGGCCTTGAGTTCATTCCGAGCCACCTTTTTCTTGTGTTCGGGCAAGCGGTAAGGGTGGCTAGGCACTACCACCCCCAGGGTCGTTTTGATGTGGTGTTCTATGAGGTGGGTATGACCAGGAAGGGGCGAGAACACGTTGGAAAATCCCTTCTGCAACTTGTCTACCTCCGTGAGTTGGGCCAGTGAGAGGTGGTCTCCACAAGGAACTGTAGTGGTCCGAGATGCTATCTTTTTTACCTCCGGCCCCAGCTCCGCCTTCTCTGGGACTACCGATGCCAATGCCGTGGGGACCCCCTCATTCCAGCGTATTAAAGGGTTAAGGTGGTAGATTTGCTGTGCCCCATCCCATCTGTTCATTTGACCTCATAATCGACATCCCCGACTCGCCGTGTGACCTCAAAGGGCCCTTGACACTTGGTGACTAATTTAGAACTTGACGTGGGCAATAATATGAGCACTTTGCCACCTGGCATGAACTCTCTAAGGCGCGTGCCCCTGTCATACAGCCAGCTTCGACGTTCTTGTGCCTGTCATAAATTCTCCTGTGTTAGGTGTGTAAGGGTGTGGAGTTTTGCGCGCAGGTCAAGAACATACTGGATTTCATTTTTACTCTGTGAAGATCCCTCCTCCCAATTTTCCCATAGCACATCCAGAATGCCATGCGGCTTCTCATCTCATCTCATCTCATCTCATCTCATCTCATCTCATCTCATCTCATCTTCTACCGCTTATCCGGGGCCGGGGTGCGGAGGCAGCAGTCTAAGCGTGAAAGCCCAAACTTCCCTCTCCCCAGACACCTTGGCCAGCTCCTCGGGAAGAACACCAAGGCGTTCCCAGGCCAGCCGA
>JAPEIY010000001.1:28141445-28154176 GCA_026122135.1 Cathorops aguadulce | reverse complement strand
AGGTTTTTAGCTTTCTCCTGAAATGTTTTATTTTATTTCTTCTTCCTCAGGGTAGTAAAACTTGCTTTCGCTGTGAACACTGTCGTTATAACTATCCATGATGTAAAATTCATGCTATTCTCCTGAGAAATGGGAAAATAAATGTTGACAAAAAAATGCTACTATGTTTGTTGTTGTTGTGAATGAGCGAGTGGCCAGAGGTCTGTAACTGCCAGCCAATCAGAGAGCAGGATTTTGACCGCAAAAAAAAAAATTGTAATAAAATATTTTTTTTCGCGGTCCAAATCCTACATAATATAAAGAACATTGCATGGTGGTGCGAAGATATGAAGTTTATCTTCTCGCACTGAAAATATTTCCACTTGTTTGCTTCACTCACTTGCAAAATATACATTCACCACTCGACCACTTGAAGATAAATTTCTGCCCTTGTTTTTCTTTTTGTGTCTGTGTAGTTTGATGTTTGTTTTTTGTTTGAGTGTTTTGTCCATTGGTTGTGGCGTAGCTCTGGACCCAGTTTTTGGTGTCAGTTCCCTCCAGGCCTTGGTGCTCCTTGCTATGGACTGCAGTGAGCTTGTTGCTCTTTTTAGCACTAGAGTTGTCTAGCACTCTGTGTGGCAGTGCTTTTGTGCTTGGCACAGTGTTCTGAGTGATGTTGCCCAGTGGCATCGCAGCGGCTGTGCAGGCGGTGTGGGATTTATCTTCGGCGCCTGGTGGGACTGTGGTAGCTACGCCATTGGAATTACATCCTGACCCTCTCTTGGTGGACTCTTCTTTTTTTTTCCTTAATTGTAAAGCAACCTTGGGTATGAGAAAGGCGATTTGTAAATTGAACTGATATATAAGGTCAAACCTGTCATATATTCATGTCCTTATTTGGACATTTGGTCCCCACCATGATAGAGAACATCTGTCCCATTCCCACCACACACACATATACACAGAGGTTTATATTTACAGCCATTCAAACTTGGTGTTGTAGTTCTTTCTTCTTATTTTATAACTAAAATGCTCAATAAAATGTATATCAATGACCTCCCAACCGCAGAAATTTTTTTTTCTCGCCATTTCAGCTGCATACCCAGCGGCTCTATCATGCTTCATTAACTATCTGTAATGCTTTGCATGTAACCTTTTCCCAACGTTTGAAAGACTGTTTCAGGCACATTGCAGCCATGATTGATGTATTAGTTACTCAAAGTAGGTTATGCTTGGGGCAGCCAGTGTGCAAAATTACACAAGTGAATGCCAGCTGGATAATTTCTTCTATTTTCTGCAAATGTGATTACTTAATATTGAAATAGTGATCATTTAAAAAAAATCAAATATCACAGACAAAAACAAAAAAACACAATTTGTTTTGTAGCATAGCTCGTTTTATTGTTTAAACAGTTTTGCATAGGAAATATATCCACTTCCAGTAATTGACTGCAGTAAAAACAGCTGCTAGCAGTATAGGCTGGATATAACAGTAACAATCACAAAAAGTCAAGCATTATTTACACTCATTTGTAATCTTGTGGCAATTTTATCCCCTACATCAAATGCAAGCTAGCTCAAAGGCAATGCCTACTGTTTAGTCGTGAAAAGTGAAAAAAAAAAAATCAAACCAAATGAAGAAAAGTAAAAACAGCTGGAAGGAAAAAAAAAACCCAAGACCTTCACTGTACAGTCTCTTGAAGGATACCTGCATTTCCCGAACGGTGAATAAAACAAGTCTTTAAAGTCTTCTATGATGTACATTCAGGGATTTACATAGCCTTTTGCATACATCTGTGGTGGTACTACATTCACTAAAGGCTGATACAACCTTAAAACATGTTAGTGTTGTTCATGTCATGTTACAAATGCATGGCTCAAAAAGAAAAAAAAAAAAAGAAAGCCATTTTGAAAAGGGTGTAAAAGTGCCACAAGACCTGAAAGAGATCAACCCTGCTGTGGAGCTGGCAAGCATCTTTTTTTTTTTTTAGCTGACATTTTTTTTTTCATCTACTGTAGTTCTAAGTGTAGCATTGACAATCTAAAGAAACACACTGCCCAACTATTTACTTAATCTCATCAAAGAAATATCGCGAGACCAGGGCACTCCATTCAATAGGACTAAAATATTCAAAAATGAACAGAGCACAAAAAACACTTAAAAAGGACACATCACGTAAAACCTGGGGGGAAATAAACCATAATAATAAGATCAAAATACAGGAAGAAGCAACCCACACATTCTGTTTTGACTGTTTTTTTTTCTCTCTACATTTCTAATTGTTTTTTCCCAAAGAAATTTCAGTGTTGTTTGTTATGTACAATGTGAAGTCCACTGAGACTGTGAGCTGGAACAGGCACTGCTTAACATATATATACTGTATATATTTTTTGTCTTTTTTTTTTTTGGTAAACATCTCAAAATATGCTGGTTTTTAATATGTTCCTGATGTTCATACATGCCATTGGAAATGCCCCTGGAAAACAGAACTGAAGAAATGGACTGAAAGGTTCTCCTGCCTTTCGCTGTGGTAAATCCATATTCAGGCGAACTAAATAAAGATATTGCGTGAGTGCCGCCAGCACCTCCTTGCATAAGGAGAATACTTGTGGCCTTCTCAGTGTCCATGAGCATGGCTTTCATTACTAACTCTACATGTAATACTTAACTTTAACCAGGCCATCGTCTCATATAATGTAATACATGTAATGCTATGAAAATCTAATTTCTTGACAACAAACCGATTAAAAATCATTAATAATCAGCCCTTTGAAAAGGAATGAAAAACAAATCTACAAATCACTACTGAGACACATAAAAGTTGAAATTGACCAGAACTCCTCTCATAAGCCTCATAACACTGTGTGCTGTGGTGAGCGACACTGTTAGATGATCACAATCGGTGAAATTAGATGGAAGTATTCAGGCTTAAAATCCGATAATATACGCAAACCATACTCCAAACGACGACGTGCCAATGAGAGGGCTAGTGGGAACTGCGGAAAGTGCAAATGCTCAGCTGTCTGCCAAACTTTCATCTGTGCTAACGACATGAACGGATATCTGCAGGGCTGTGCAAAGGCTCATGAGAGTTCGGGTTCTCCCAGTAATAACCTTATCCCAATTCCACGATGAAGGTGATTAACGTTACTTTACATGGCAATCACAGCCCACAGTGAACACGTACAGAAATACTGTGAAATGAACATGCATACATGTCAGCTTCAGCTCGGTATGTGATCGAAAAGCTATAAGATCTCATCGGAAACCAAATGATTCACTGTATTGTTGGTAAATTAATTATCTTTTCCAGGAGACAGCAGAATAATATGTCACTAACAACATTACCCTGGTAATCACTGACGACAGACTTGAATCAGGTGCCTTTTCAAAGGGACACACCGATTTCCCTCTCCCGTTTGGCCCGAATCAGCAAAACTGTTATTTCCTTTTCCCCATTTCTGCTATCGCATTATCAAGTCACACAGTCGAGGTCCACGCTAACAGAAACAACACGCCAGATTAATCTACATGAAGCACAACAAATGACCTTCATCATTTACTTTTAAACATTTACACACCAACGTAGGACTTTGCCTCCACAACAAAATATAACAAATTAAAAATAAAACTCATTCTGATTTGTATGGGCAGCTAGAGTTGTACCTCGAGTCCAGATCCTAAACAGTTTTGTTGTAGCCTATTTCATTTGCATTACAATAAAAATTCATATTACGCAAATTCCTTGAGTTTATAAATTTAGCTTTTTACATATAAGGGTAAAGTAAAAAAAAAAAATACAGTGTACAAACTTTTTGTCTACAAGGCAGGCATTTGAATACAAAGACCCTCATTTTTCCTTACCGTGTGGCGTCAGAGTCAGCCAGACACACACTCTGGCACACACTCGCACCAAAACAAACCACCCAGCTAACAGAGCAAAACTGAACCACTATGGACTACGAGACTATTGCTATGGCTAGCGCTAGGACTCACTGATGATGAACTGAAATCAGGTGCCTTTTAAAATTATACTGAGAGAACAAAATGTTACCCTTCACAACATGAATTTAATCATCAATTATTTTCCTATTTTTTTTATGACATACATATTCACATCACAAACTTTAGGTCTCACACCAACCAAAGGAAAAACAAACAAACAAAAACAAACAAACAAGCAAAAACATTTTACTTTACATTTACATTTCAACGATTCAACTTTATAAGTCTTAAAAAGTTCATTTCAGATTCAGAATGATTTTTTTTTTTTTTTTTTTACAATTTTACAAGAAGGGGCAGCAAATTCATTTCTGTGTTTAAAAGGTTTGCTCTTTCCAAGTAAGGGCAAAGAAAAAACTACAGTGTACAAACTTTTGTCCAGAACGCAGGCAGTTGAATAAAAATATGCTCATTTGCTCATCTCTTGTAGCGTCAGTGTCTCACACACTGTACCGCACGCTTGCACTGATAAACAGGTTCTTACAGAGCTGCCAGAACAGAATCTATCCCCTACGGACTACCAGAGATTAATCCCATCAGTATGGCCAGCACAGTGACCCATACCTACAGCCATCTTCACTAACACGGCACCGATCCTCTGACCCTGACACTGCCATCAGTCTGGGGGAAATGCACTTCAGTGGCACGGCTAACGGCCAAACGGCTGCAAAGCACTTTGACTTTCTCAAATCCAATAACATTTTAAAAAAAAATAAAATAAAAAATAAAATAACAGGGACAGCAGTGCACATAAAATGGGGTGGCTTCATTTTGTTCATTTTTTTTTTTTTTACCTTTTTTGCACAATAAGAACAAGCACGTTTGTGAAGGAGGAAAGACTGAGCTTGACTTGAGTTTTTTCTATCCAGACTTTTTTTGTTTTGTTTTTGAGGACATGGTTAGACAAAGATCTATAATGATTTCAGGTCTGCTGTAGAAGAACATGGCCATTAAATGGACCAAGTGCAAGCAGCAGAAATGTTGAAAGATATGTTGAACCTCTTTGTATAATACAAAGAGTAGATCCAATGACTAATAGACTAATATTGATATAATGCTCCATGACGCATTATGCCTGAGTAACTGTTTTACAGTTCATGGAATTGTTCGTTTGAAAGGGCACTGGAGGTGGATGATTGCCTATATGCTGTATAAGTGCTGAGCGTTTAAATCGCAGTGGTCCTCCAGGACTTTTGGAGACTGCATAAGGCCCTTCCTCTGAAGTCTGTAGTTTATCACAAGTAGAATATAAAACAGATCATGAGTTCATACTGTGTCCCCGAACCTGACTGACATCCTCATAAGGCTGAACCTGAATATATCTCCAACATAAGAAACAATAAAGGATACAATTTCTTTTCTGATTGTAAGGAGTTTTAACACGCAACTCTGGCGTGGTGATTGTAATGCATTTCATAACAAGTCACTTTTTTTTTCATAAAAATTTAAGGCATCTACTTTTGTACTTGCATATTGCTACTGATAATATGCAGAACCAATGCTGAAGATTCGTCTTCACAGCTTTCAAGATACAGTACCGACAGTTCACTGTGTTTTAAAAGATGCTGTGTGTGGACAGAGTGAGTTAACAGGCAATATGCAGAGTAGTGTTGGATTGCATCCATAGTCCTCGTTATATGAAAAATCTGAGCTTGGGATGAATTTGATTCCGCTCAACGGTCCAAACTGTCATGTTGTACATGGAAACGCCGACGTTTTAACTCTAATTCTCTAAATTTCAACACTGATTGTCAGTCTCAAGTCAAGCTTTCTCTCCTCTGAAAATGAGCCATTTCCAGGAGTCATGCTAGCACCCCAGTGTGAATTAAAAAAAAAAAATCGGTTAGTCACAGTAGGCAGACCAGTGACTTTGCAGCCATGTTAGACCAAACGATGCATGCTACAAAGTGTAGAGGAAAAAAAATTACTCCCCTCACAGAGAAAACGAAACAAAACTATCCTTGCATGCGCTTCTCCATCTTTCAGTACACTCAAGGAAAAAAAGAAAAGACCTTGTCACACACTGCATAGAAAGCAGTTCCCACTTTGGTCAATTAAAAAAAAAAAAAGAAAGAAAAAAAAAAAGAAAATAACAACAACATCAACGACAACATTAACAATGACAACATCAACAAAATAAATGTTTACACTATTTGTATCTCCATACTAGCTTCTAAAAATCGACATAGCTAAAAGCACTACCTACATAGGCAAAACTTGGTATTGCATAATTCTTATAATTCTGGACCCCTCCCTCCCCAATAATGACTGGAAGATGGAAAAAAAAAAACACCAAAATACTGAAAAATAACGCTGTTTGATTATAAACTTTAGAACAGCAACTATACACAGCCTTGATATGCACTGTAAATGTGAGATAAAGTAGTAAATGAAGCTAAAAATCAACAATGACACAATTTCATCCAGAGTACAAAATATTTCTTATCATAAAAATGTTATTTTTTTTCTAAAACGGTAATAAATGCAGTAAAAACAAGTGTAGTGATGTTTTCTATATTCAAAGGCAAGGCACGTAATGTGGACTATATATATTCGTGCAAATTAAGATTATTGGAAAGATTATATAAATATATCTGATTGGAGAGGCGATGGCATTGGGACTGCCGTGAACAATTGGAGATTTACGGGACTACGACTGTAGAGATTCACCAAACCGGGCATAAAAGAAGCACCATGAGACCTAGCCTCACCCTGCAGGTTAGTGTTTAACTGAGTGCAGATTTAACACATAACAAACGCACACACACACACACACACACACACACACACACACACACACACACACACGCGTGTGCACACATTTTCTCTTAAATTACTTCACCAGCCTGCGATCCTCATGTTTCTTGTCATATCACAATGTAAACAGTAGCTTTATAAGCTAATGGCCCAACTGAAAATGCACACTAGATAGGTAGGGATTACATAAAAAACAAGCAATTTTATACACGCCGTGTGTTTGTGTCTTTTCACCTTTTTAACTTTCTGTTTGTCATTTTACATAATAAATTAATGAGGAAAAAATAACTACCCGAGTGCTTGGGTACGGCTCAAGATAAGTGCTCTTTTGTTCGTGTTCAGTTCTGCTCAGGTAAACGTTTACTGTCAATGAATCACACGTCTCCACTCTCAACTTTCCACCATGTTCATATCTGAGGATGCAATTAATTCTTTTCTCATTTAAAAGTGAACTTTTAAAACAGTTACTCCCCCTTCCTTTTTAGAGTCCTAGGGCAGACAGACTATGATAGCTTCCCTTCAGTAAAAAAAAAATCTTTTGAATTGCACTTGCCTCATATGAGATATTTTCTTCTTTACCATTTTTTTTTCCTTTTTTTGAAAATCCTTTGTAAAGGATACATCAAGAAAATTCACTGGGGTTGTTTTCTAACCTAGTAATACAGGTCTTTTTTCACTATAAAAATCCAGAGTTCTTAACTCTTAAACGTAGATATTAACCTTTAGGTCTAAAGGAAATACAAATCCAAGATTGACAAGATTACAGATACCAAAAGGTGCCTTTTCATCATGGAAAAAAAAAAGAAATTTAGAAGGCAAACAAACAAATGTCTGAATTGCTGAATTTTGTTCTTATGGACATGTAATGATGTGGGTTGAGCCTTCTTTGATAGGTCAGAATTGGAGCCTGCATTCCCCAAAGGAAAAGAGAAAAAAAAAAAGAAAGTCCAGCCAGCCAGCCCTTGTGTGCCTCTCCTTCTACACCTGCACCTGTTCAAAAACCAAGCCTAGAAATTGACATTAAAAAAAAAAAAACACTACAAGAGACTAGCGTATCATGCAAAACATTAAGGCATCTAATTTTTTTTAATGGTAAATATCACAGTATATCAGTTGAGGGGCCTTCTCACACAATGACTGACTGGCATGGAGAGGCTCGTGCCAGCTTTGACCCAAACCCACTCTCCTTTTCTAGGGCAAAGTCCTTCAGTGGGAGGGACAAAAGTCAGTGGAGATTGTGTAAGTGCCGCTTGCTGGTTTGTCCACGGACCTGTCACTCCAGAGTCAAGGCTTGGCCCCCCGCTTACACCCCTCAGTTGCTTGTCTCCGCCTGAAGAAGGGGCTCACCAATGATGTTTATGCTGTAATTCTGGACATTTGTTGGCAGAATCTGAGTCCCGTTCGACATTTGGAATGGAATTAAGCTCGCCCAGGTACCAGGACTGTGCACACAGGAGAGAGAGAGAGAGAGAGAGAGAGAGAGTCAGGAGCAGTGGGATACACACATAAAGCAGACAAATAGAATCGTCTTGCCTAAAAACTGTAATAATAATAATAATTTAAGTAAATTCTTTAACAGTCAAACTCAGAGCCAAGAATATTTTCTTGGATTTTGCATTTTGCCTGAACGACCTTCGGATATTTGGTTAAAAATTTATTTATTTTTGTTAAATTAAGTAAAGCTAGTTATATGTTGCATATCATATAACCAGTATTATTGTTTACAATTAAATATTTCATAAAAATTGAATGATTGCTCAGCAAAAACAACAACAATGTTGTACTGAGCATGCAATCATCATGTTTAATAAAGGACAATATGAAACGATTTTAAATCGAGTCAGTGAGACATATCAATGTCTGCTAATGGTACAGGTCTCAATTATTTCCCACAGTCTGAAGGCCTTCATCCCTCCTTTAGCACTGACAGCACAGGAAACTCAAAGGAACAAAGGCGCCTCAGTAAGTGGATATTGCAAAAGAGGGGTCCCACAGAGAGCTGACACCCTCCCTCTGATCAATAGGGTTAAGTCAGAGGCTGATTGTGTACCGCACTTTCCCATCCATATTCAGCACATGCTAGCCACACAACAACACAAGACTGTTAATTGCGAGCCACGGCACAGGCCTTGAATGCGAGAGACGCCGCGATGCACAAACAGCATGTTGTTCCCTGGAGGGAGGACAGCGGGGGTCTGAATGGTATGTACATGTGTCGAATAATTAGGCAGGCCAGAAACCAGTCCACCCTCCTCCTATCCCGTCTCCTTCTTAAATACCTGTCTCACACAATCGCTGCTTTCTGTTTGCAGATTACAGAGCGTGCTCCTGCTCTTTCAACACCACCCGGCACACACAGCCACCGCTTTGTTATTTTCTTCCTTTTACTTTTTTCCTCCTTCAAAAAAAGAAAGGAGGACAGGGCAGGCCGGGGGTGGGCGAGGGCGGACAGGGGTGTTTGACGGAAGGCAACAGTAAAGAGAAGAAAGTGAGCGACTTTTCCCTGGGATCTCCGGCTGCAGGTGCATAGCTTCAGTGGATCGGCTTTTGCTTGTGAGAAGGGGGGCGGCGAGGGAGTTTTAGGGGGTTTTCTTTGGCAGTTTGTTTGTTTTCCAAAGGGGACACGAGGGCTCAGGCTGATGCCTGGGGAAGACAACAGGGTCTTGGCAGACCTAGAACACTGGCTTTATTCTTCCCATGGCTGCCTGCAGTGATATGGCTGACTGTGGCCATGAATGTGGCTAATGACTTAGTCTGCGTTTTATACAAATCCCCCGCAGCTAGAAGCCTAGACGTCACTTAAAACAATAGAGACAAAGTTCATGATTCAATAGCCAGAAACATGGTCAGAATTTACAAAGCATGGGATATGAAGGAAGAAAAAGAAAAAGGAAGGAAATGTAGTGCAAGTTTTTGTGAACAAAAGTATCTCGACATTTTTTTTCCCTCCTCCATAGCTTCTTTCTCCTCCTTCTGCTACCACCCCCTCCCCCCTCACGCTCCTCTTTCTGGTCTGCTAGAAATCATCTGACAGGAAATGAGAGATTAAGTTTTTCCTACCTTGCTGAACAAAGAGAGCACAGAGGAGGGAAACACTCGGCAGCGATTTGGCTTTGTTATTTTTTTTTTTTTAAGATAGCTTTTTATCCCTTTCTTTCTATGTCTCTCTCTGTCTTTGTAACATACTACTCACTCCACAGGAACACAGGAGACCTGAGCAGCAGGGGATTACTTTGTAAGCTCAGTGCACATGGTCCTCAACCCTTCTGTCCTCCCATATTCCTTGCTCCAACCCCAGCCTTCGTTTTTGCAGAATGCCCGGCCAATTGATCGCTGCGGCTCATGGGGTGCCACCCCCTTATTTAACAATTTCAACTTCAGCTTGGCATTACCTAATGTCTGGTTTCCCCTGGATACCAGATGGCTTAATACATGACAGCTCCCCATCCGCAGAAACCCGAGGAGGGGGGAGAAGGGAGCAAACAACTTTTCCTTACGCATGGTTGACTTGATCAGATTTTACTCTGTTGAATCACCCTCCACGCTCATGGCTTGCCCATCCACATCTTTTTGTCCCACCAAAATCCTCCTGGCTGTAGTCGTAGGCATACAGCAAGCTTCGCTTGGGGATCAGGCCCGAAATTAGATTATCTAATGGCATCTTAATGGATAGCTGACCCCATTTCCTGCAGGATGGCAATGCTCAAGGCTGGGTCCAATTCAATTTGCCTTGAACCATGAAGCACCATGCGTGAGTCTCTGCCAATGCAGCCCCATCCACACGTGAGCAACAAATTACATTTACATACATTACCCATCAAACGTTTGGAGACACTCGGTTTTTCAAGATATTAGTAATAAATTAGCATTTTTCTTGGCTGGTTGCAATAAACCATTCTATTAACGATTAGCTACAGTTGGGGAAATCATGTGTAACACTGGTATATCTGTAACAATGACAAAATCAATCACACTACTGTACATGCTCAGAAAAAAAAAAAACCCTCACTTAGCAGATGTAACTGCTGCAAACACGTTCTTCAAACGAAGAGTCACTTCAGATATTCCTCAAAGATGCTCGTGTGTGTCTTGAAGGACTTTCATGTGGTTTAAGGAGCTGCTTGGACATATGTCTCTCTCTGTTTTTTATTCAACTCCTTCCAGAGCATCTTGATTGGGTTAAAATCAAGTGAATGTAGAGTCCGTTCTGTCCTAGACAGCTCTGCCTCCTTTTTCTTCATGCATCACTTACTCAGCGTTGAGGTGTGTGTTTACGTAGGTACATTTTCGAAAAGGCTGTATAACTGTTGACAGTGGGACTGTCAACTACAGCTAAGCTCCCTCTAAAAAAACTTTCTATCAATATACAGTACCAGTCACGTTTGTACACCCCTACTCATTCATAGGTTTTTCTGGATTTTGACTATTTGTGACATTGTAGAACAAAACTGAAGACATCAAAACTATGAAATAACACATGGAACATATCTGGAATTATGTGGTAAACAAAAAAAGTGAAAAAAAAAAAAACATGTTTCGTATTTTAGATTCTTCAAAGTAGCCAGCGTTTACCTTGATGACACATGATACACTATTGGCATTATCTCATAGGGTAGTCGCACTAGAGGCAGAATGAGCCAGAATGCCTTCGGAATGAAAATTCTTCGTATATTCCGAGATATTCAAAGTGCATTCTAAAAATTCTGACTGCATTCTGGGTGCATTCCAAACATTCGGGCCCATCCTTGTGGCCGGCCCAAATGTTTTGCTCATGCTAAAAACATTCGAGGTGCATTCGAAGAGAAGAAATATCAAATGGCATTCGAAGTGTATTCTAACTGCATTCTAAATATTCTTACGGCATTCCAACAGAAACATTCTGATCGCGTTCGAGGGAAAAATTGAAATGGCAAGCCACTTCAAATCCTGCCAGAATGTCCCGAATGTGCCTCGAATGAGCCATCGGAATGAAAATTCTTCGTATATTCCGGGATATTCGAAGTACATTCTAAGTATTCAAGCTGCATTCTCTTTGAATTCTTAGACATCCGAAACATATTCGGTGGCTATTCTGGGAGTGTTCTGACTGCATTTGAGGTGAATTCGTACAGCATTCGAGGCACCTTCCGACCAGACTTCGGGTGGTATTCGGGCAGCAATCAGATCGCACTCATACGCCATTCAAAGTGCATTCTTAATATTCTTACTGCATTCTAGGTATTCCTACTCTGTTCCAACTACATTTGAACTGCATTCGAAGGCTAATACACCCAGAATGTGCAAGAATCATTCGAGGCGGGTTCAAAATGCATTCTAAGTATTCGAACAGCATTCTTACAAAGCTGTAAGAATGTTGGTCAGTTTGAAATTCCGGCCCGAATCTGGCATGAATTTTGAAAAAATTTTCATTCCAACTGGTTCTGCTTGATTCCTGCTAATTCTGAATAAGTGTGATGGGGGCCTAACGCTCAACCACAGGAGCACCACTCCTCTCCACTTCACGCATCAAAATATGAATACCCCAAGCATACTGGTGCTGCTTTAAAGACAACAGCAGGTGAACTGAGTGGTGAGGTGCTTTTGTTATACCACTCTTCTAACACAAGCAGAGATATCATATGAACATGTAATCACTTCTGTTAAATCATTCACATTAAGCCTTTCACTCTCGTACAACCAAATTCAAAAAAGGTGGGATGCTGTATAAACTGTAAATAAAAACAGAATGTGATAATTTGCAAGTCAAATAATGCGTTTCATTGGAAATAGTACACAAACAACGTATCAAACGTTGAAACTGAGAAAAAGTTTTTTTTTAATATAAGCTCATTTTGGGGGCGGCACGGTGATGTAGTGGTTAGCGCTGTCGCCTCACAGCACGAAGGTCCTGGGTTCGAGCCCCCGGGCCGGCAAGGACCTTTCTGTGTGGAGTTTGCATGTTCTCCCCGTGTCCGCGTGGGTTTCCTCCGGGTGCTCCGGTTTCCCCCACAGT
>JAPEIY010000001.1:28036604-28052073 GCA_026122135.1 Cathorops aguadulce | reverse complement strand
CTGTAAGCTTCTAGTGACTTGTAGGCTTTTAGTGACTGACCACTGTAACCCCCTGGCGTGTTGATTAGATAGTGATACACATCAGGGTAACTTACGTCTGGCAGCTCATTACTGAACAATCAAGCGCAGATTTGGTTTCACTCTTAATGATATATGGGTCGACCCCTAAGACAGAAATCATATCTCTATCGCGATTTTTTTGCTGTGACATCCAGGGATTCCGCATAAGTCAAGAGGCAGACTTGAGAAGACGACATCGCGACAGCGGGAATCACTTACAAACTTGCGAAAGCGTGATCCCCAATATGGCGGTGTAAACAGATAATCACGTGACCGTGACGTCATGCGCACAAGGTCCACAGTGGATTAAGTGAGTGTGCTCTGGAAACGACTCAACTGCTAGCCAATTCTATAGTCCAAGGTACTGCAGTTTCTGTTCCTCTCCATTTATTTTCTCACATACTCTTTCTTTTCTCTGTTTTCCCCAAATTCATGGAAAATCTGCCTTTACACAATGAAAACAGGATGTGATTATCATGGCGGAAAGTCTTTTAAATCTGTCATCCTTGAGATTACAGAAGGTTGGGATTTGTGTTGTTCCATCATGCAGGACATCAACAGGAGACGCAGGCCAGCTAGTGGGCTGCAACCCTACTGAGGAACCACTTCAGAAGATCTAATGCACTTTCACAATGGCCAATGCACAGAAGTTCTTGAGTGAAATATGATTATTTCCTATATCCTCTAGGAAGCTGTTCTGGAAGAAGGTTCATTACACTTTACATTCACTACTAAGTTCTCAAAGGACCACACAAATGAGGCATTGTTAGATCTGATATACCTTCATTACTGTACAAGATTATACATGATGATACTTTCATATTATTGAGAACATACCCAATGTTGTAACAACACAGCTCTCCTAAGGCTTTAAAAAAGCATTGGGCATCCCTGGCCATGTTCTAAACAAATGTGTGCCACATAAAGTGCCTGTCTCTTAGTCACCTATAACTCTGCATTTTATAGCTTTGCATTACTTGTCCCCCTTCAGACAGACTCTGGACCATCCCAGTCACGGCTGCCCTCCCTTCATCTGTGCGTTTAACTCTGAGCCGTCTGTCTCAGCAGTAGGAGGTACTGTACCAGACCAGACAAAAGAGGAGGCGGCCATCACTCTGAGGCCTGTCTGCCATGAAAAGACTTTTGCTGTGGGCGGAGGGGGGAGAAGTCACTGTCTCCCTTAGCAACCTCCTCGATTGTCTCTGGACCTCACTGGCAGCCATTCATTTGCTGTCCCCCTCATGAAGAATGCCGGTTGGCGTGGAGACGTGCAAGACACCAGTCATCCCACAATGGAGGAATTCAGACCTTTTCTCTGTCTCTCTGTCTGAGTTTACCTGCATTCGACATATCTCTCTTTCACTCTCAGTCAGCGTCAGCTTTTTTCTTTCTCAAACTCTGAAGACTTTATAACTTCTGGGAAACACACACACCCCTTCTGGTATCTCTTCTCCTTTCACTCCCTGCACTCTTTCATTTGTGGCCATGATCATAACTGCATGATAAGGATGTCTGGTTGATAGAGGATGGAGAGCAAAGCCATGTGAAGGCAGCTGGAGACAGTACATGTGGCAGTGGTGCTGGTGGGACAAGACCCAGATACCCCGTACAGAGAGCTACAGAAAATGACGATGAACCCATCAGTCTTCCTCTGAGGGAGGCGTGGGAGGCAAGGGAATGAGAGAGGGGCTCTGGTGATGCTCTTTGCTCAACAGGGCCCTGGAGAGCAGCAGAGCGTTGCGGGTTCTGCACCGATGACGTGGGACTCCAGGAAAGTGAATGCTGAAAATACAAGCTAAGTGCTTGGAAAAAAAGAAGTTTAGAGGCAAAGAGGAGATGCTTCTACATGACCCCTGAAATGCAAGTACATTTTCATACATATTTTCCCATTCTCGCTAATTCTGGCACAGACTGAGGGTCAACAGTGATTAAGAGCTTGAAGCTCGTTTGACGAATCATTTCAAAATAAATTTCTGTCTCTCGACAGCACTTGTATATATGTCCAAGTATTAAAATGACATGCATAAATAAAAGGCGGTGTTGCCATCTTTGAGTGAAAGTGAACTGGGGGTTACAGAGAACTTACAGTAGAAGTACAGTACAAAGATCTGCAAAATGACACACCACACACACACACACCATCAAGAAACCTGCTTACAACATCCAGCTCTGCGTACTGACCATGGGGAGGGGTGTTGAGTGAAAACAGAGACAAAGAACAGAAAGCAAAAGACAAGTACCAAGAACTAGGGTTCAGGTTAAAGTGTACTATAGGCAAAAGGCATGCAGAAAAGTCATACAAGGCATACAATACAAGCAGACACACTTGAAGAAAAAAAGCTACGTTAAGCAAGGAAAGACCAAAAGGAGAGAAAAAAACAAGATACACCAGACAGGCCAGGGAAACGAAGGAATGAACGGTTCTCTATGGCAGTATGTGGAGTAACAGTATACCATGGAATTGAAGCAACAGCGAAGCAGAGAGCCAGCAAGCGAGGGAGGGAGAAGAGAAAAGGGGGGCTTACATGGAGAAGGGGGGAAATCAATAAAGAAGGCCAGAGAGCTGGAGGGAGCTCTAAATGGATTAGACTAAGGGAATGTGTTCGATAGGTTATGGCTTTACGTGAGGTAGTCACCGCAGGCCGTGCAGAATACTAATCAGCTCACCAGCCCTGTTTGAGGCAAAGGCCTTACTGCCTGCTCAGCACAAACACAAATCTTCCCCCAAATGACCTTCAGCTTCTCAGCAGCATTCGTTCCAGACTGGGATGGTGCAGGATCAGAAGGATCAGTAGAGCGATCGAACCAAAATGTTGTATGCAAGAAATATTCACATTTCAACCTGAACCCTCCAAAAAAAATGCATGTTTGCCAAGTTTGTACAGTAAATAATATGCTTGATGTACTAACATATCCTAACTTGCCTGTATTTTACATGTTCAGCTCTTGCTTTGTTTTCCCTCTAAAATTAGCAAAATGGGCAAGAAATTACTAAATTGCTGACCTAAATGAGTGAACTGTCAATACACTCAAGCATTAGCTTGCTTCCTTTTTTGCCCTTGAGATAAAGTTAAGGCGTATTATGTGGCTATAACATTTTTTCTCTCGTGCTTAGACAAGCACTGGCAAAAAAGAAGAAAAAAAAACCCAACAAAGCTCAGGTCTATAGTAAAACTTTCTTTTGATAGCAATCCCGTTCTGAGAGTGAGACTTGGGCAGATCTAGAGCAAAGCAAGAAATTTATGTGTTTGCTGAAACAAGTTTTTTAGGGTTTTTTTTTAAATAATGGAACCTCAACAAAACGCACACACACACACACACACACACACACACACGTATACCTGCGGGCTGCTGAGATTACCATTTGGACTGAAGTTGTAGCAGCAAATCCCCCCTCCCTTTCTCCCTTTATGTTTAATGTGGCGGTACACCAGTGTACTAAAACATCAAACAGAAGCTATTGCCTTTCATTTACACAACTGAAACCAAGTCGTGCGTCGTTGCTCCAAACTCAGTGGTGGGACACACAGAGTGGGTGAAAAGCAGGGAACCATCTGTACTGGTTTTAGGACCAAGTGAGTAGCTGCAGGCCTACAAATGGATCGACCACACACTCTCCAAACGGATAGCCGTACGACCACCACAGCCACAACGGCTCACTGGAAACAATTAGATAGCGAACAAATAAATAGCTAAACAAAAACAAATGTCCTTATGCTTGTGCGCTCGTAACGGTTTTCGACACATGCTGCTGTCAGTGCTCCAAAGTCAAAACCGCCTCTTCCTCTGCGGATCGGAGTGTGTGTGTGTGTGTGTGTGTGTGTGTGTGTGTGTGTGTGTGTGTGTGTGTATCTGGGCAGCTGTCCCTTTGGACCAGATTCTGAGTGTGGTGTACAATTGGCATTATAGGTCTGGAAGAGTCCCAAGTAAACTACTGCTACAAGTGGAAATGAGAGAGAGAGAGAAAGTGAGAGTGGGAGCAAAGGAGATGAGATGAAGTACTTAGTCACTGGCAGGGGTGGTGACCTGGAGGTCAGTGTGGCTAGATCTGACTCAACCACAGACTCAGCCAACTGGAAAACTAGGCCAGCTGTAACACTTCCCTCAAAGAATGAAATACACGCTCAACACCACCATCATCACACATACAAGGCATACAACGGAAGTGTTACAAACGACTGGCTCTAGGCGAGGAGGTGGCTGCCGCTCTGCTGACCCACACACGCAGGGGTCACGGGAGGCGTAGGGGCTCTAGGTGCACCCTCAATCCCTCCACGCAACCCTCTTCAAACCACCACTCCCATATGACCCGGCCACCTCTGTGTTTTCACACATCCGTTGTGCTCAATTGAACTTCACAGCACACCCACCGCATCTTACAGCGGAGGTCCTGACACAGAGGCCAAAAGCAAAGCCGCGCATTCGTAAAGCGGGCATCTACAACAACATGGTCAAATAATATCTAATCTGCCACCTGGAAAGTGCGCCGATAGAATGTTTACATCTTCAGAGAAAAAAGAAAAATATGGAAATTGTTCTACTGAAAATACAGCAAACGAAGTAATGTTTTGATTCTGATTATCAATGATCGGTTCCAGAAAAATAAAAGAAGCACAGTAAACAGATTTTATATGGTCTTGACAGCAAAGGGGGGGAAAAAAGCATAGGAATTTACTGTTCCTAAGCTAATAGCCCTAAAAGAAAAACATACTGTATTTCGAATGGCTCTGTTTTAAAAGAAATGGATGAATGCCATCAAAATATAAGCATAGTCATAGATCAGTCCCAGTTGATGAAACACATTTGTATAACGGCTCACTGAATTTTATACCATCGTGTCTTCAAGATATAAATGAAGCTGGCCAGATATCTGTAACAAACAGTGCTAGGATACTGCAAATATTTATGAAAAGTAAAAACCAGCAATTAATTCATATAAAGTAACTGCAAATTTTGGAATTCGGTGTTTATCTGATTTAAAAAAAAAAAGGTAATCAGTCAAGAAAAAAAATGATATACCAGACCCAAACTCCTAGAGACACAAAATAAAAGGCTTGAATAACTCAAAACTGTTTATTTTATGCAGTTATCTAAATGTTTGTATTGATCCTATTCAGTATTTTATGCATTTTCTGTGCAATTTTTTTTACCATCATCCATTTTCACACCTTAAAATATGGACAGTAAAATGAAAATAGCCATATTAGTGTATTTCTTGGAATGTGATCAGTAACCCAAAGCTAAATATTGGTGCACTTCCCTTTCACACGCAGTGTTGTTATGAGTTATGAAATGAAAGCAGTGTGAAATGTTCCTTCACACGTCCTGACTTGACTTGTAGGACAAGTAAAGGAACAGCTTGTTCAAATTTCTGAAAGATGATCACTTTCTTTAATGGCCATACATCCATGAATAAATCGTACGTCTGTAATAATGGACCTGAGCCAAAACCATGAAGCTTACAATTAGACTCCATGTCACTTTCTTTAAACCTTGTTATTTTACGGGGGTTCAGATCAGTAAAAAATTAAGCAAGGCATAGATTTTTTTTTTTGTGCAAAAGTTTCAAGACAGATTAAGGCTGATCGTGATAGGGAAGTAATTTGTAGAAGGAAGGAAGGAAGGAAGGAAGGAAGGAGAATGAACAGCGCACATGCTGGGTACTGAGACTGCCACAATGGCAACACTGGGCTCAGTGAGGCACAGAGGCTGGACATGGCATGATGCCTGCCGCCTAGCGTACCAGTCCTTCCTGCTATTCTCCCTACCCCTACAGTGAACTGCCCATTCACCATGGTACTGCAACACAGTCCAGTTAGCTTAGCGTGATTCACAAAAACCAAGGGCAGAGTGCCCGGTGTTCCCTCCTGTGCCATGTGGCTCAACCTAATGTTAAAACTACTGCTGTGTACTGACTAGCAACGGTACTGAGCACAATAGTGGTACAAAATGCCAGGCTAAACAAGTCGTGGTAACAAGTTTGTGTTATGCAGTTGACCATGCACCATTTAATGACTCAGTTTGTTTTCAAACAATATGACAAAACCACAATCCACAGCTGCTATGCTAAAAAAAAGTGACATTCACTTAAGCTCACTATTTAAGAACACAAACATCAAATTCCATTAGAGATGCAGTTTACATTTTTTGTCATGCTGTGAATTTAAAATGTGCCGTGTGAATTTTACAAAAGAAATCACGACGGTTGCGATTCTGCCGGTGTCAAAAACTTCCTCCATGCCCACTGCATTGCAGATGCCAGCTAACGAATCAAAGGCATGCAAGCAGACAAAGAGGGTTTGATGCCAACCGCCATTCCTCCATCATTGGCACTCTTCATGCCACTCTCCTAGCACAACACAAACAAAATGGCTGCTCTGGATATGCTGCTACGATGTGGGGACATTATTTGGAAACGGGCACAGGATCCAGGGACAAAACCTGCTCCTGTTATGTATTAAACCACGAAACAGAGATCGTTATTTACTCAACACTTTTTAGTTTATAGTTTAAAGTCTCTTAACATCACATTACAAAAAATAAAAGGAGCAAACAATATAAAAAAATATATTAATTAAAAAGGTTTTTTTAAATAAAAGTCACATTTTGGCTTACGTCTATGTCAGAAAACTTTATCAAGAAATTCAAACCACGCTTTCTGATTATTTACAGAATTTAAATTCTCCGTATCATGCTGGATGGTGTTAAAACTGTGCAAAAACACTCTTTTTAACACCACAATGTTAAACTGTTAGTATTTTTTGATGGCACAAAATCTGTTAGCTTGTATCTAGCAGCTTAAAGCCAATATCAGAGATTTAGGCCACGGCTGAGTGTCAACGGTCGAATGCACGTCGTCCTAGAAAGACACAAAAGAGAGGATGATGCCAACCCTGGTGCCAATGGCAACCATTATTGTCCCTCCGCTATGCCTTCTGCTTAGCCTGGCACTTCACTCGTACAAAATGGAGGCACTAAGGCTGGCGATAACCCACCTCCTCCTCGCACGACCATTCAAACACACGCAGGCTCACATGTATTCTACAATAAAGCACAAATATTATTTGGGCAGCTAATGTAATAAGGAAAGACTTGTTTAAAGGATTGGATTACAGCAACTTGAATTCAAATTGCAGATTTTAGATAGGGAGAGATGAAGACTTTTTCAGGTGAGTTAAATGAGGTTTATAATTTTAGAGAAGGAATATGAAATGTTTAAGATGATGTATATGAGAAATATACTAAACAAAACAAAAAAGTACACTATTAAAAAAAGCTATGTACTTTCTTTAGCAGATGGGTTGGATTGGGGGGGGGGGGGGGGGGGGGGTGGGTTTCCCCCCCCCCCCCCCCCATTTTGACAGCGTTTGTGCTTGTGTGTGTGTGTGTGTGTGTGTGTGTGTGTGTGTGTGTGTGTGTGTGTGCATTTCTCTCTCTCTCTCTGTATGATGTTGAAGATTTTATGTGTAATATAATTTAGGCACTCTATGATATTTAATTGGATATCGCTTTTATTGTATATTCTGCAATTGAGTAACTCAGTCTAAATTTAATCCCTAAAATTTAGGCAAAAGATGAAAAAATATTTCAGGAAAAAAAATTGGAAAATAAAATTAATTTTTTTTTATGTCTATGTTTATTCCACTAATTAACTCTTTGTTCTAGTACCGGCTCATTAAACGTGTT
The DNA here is from genome assembly GCA_026122135.1 of Cathorops aguadulce. Classification (NCBI taxonomy): domain Eukaryota; kingdom Metazoa; phylum Chordata; class Actinopteri; order Siluriformes; family Ariidae; genus Cathorops; species Cathorops aguadulce. Next base: position 28,044,327 of record JAPEIY010000001.1, on the reverse strand, counting down.
ATAACACTGTAATTACTGCCTTAAAAGTACACTAAAATGAATTTCATGCAAACCTCTTTAGCTTCTTACATTTGCTGTTTGGCTATTACATTATAATCAGAGAAAAATACTCGCAGATTTAATGGATGGAGTACTGGTAAAAATAATGGATAGAAGAAACAAGAGAAGATAAAGAGTCGAAATATCACTACTTCTTTGGATGATGTGAGTACAATCACGATAAATTGTTAATGAAGTTATGTTTAACAGGCACGAGTTACTCAGGCCTCTGCAACTCCGGGAGAAAGTGCACAGCCTGAAACACTGACAGTAACATCTCTCTCCCACCAGTCCCTTTTCTATTCTTTCAGTGCACGTACCTTGATCCTGGACATAGTAGGCCAGGAAGAGGTCAAGCTCCTTCACTGACACGGTGATGTGGTGCGGCTGGACGCAGAGCGCCTGATTGGTGCAGTGGGGTGATTTGACTAAGCGCTCTCCGTCCGTGCTCTCCAGCGGGATGCCTTTAAACAGGATCACCATCACCAGGTCCAGGCGCCACACTTTATCCGCCTGGCGGAGACAGTCGATGCGTCGGATTTTGCCCTTCTGGTCAGGGTTAGAAAGCACGCAGCACGGGTGCTTCTTGCCTGTCACACTGAGCACAAAGTCCTCACGGTACTCCTGCCGGATGTCCTTGCGCAGCTTGGCCAGCAGGCGTGATGCCCACTTCTGCTTGATCTCGGGTTTCTCGCTCAGCAGCTCGTCCTTTACGGCGCGTTCCTCGTCCTTGGACATGCGCTTCTCGTGCTTCTTGAAGTACTTGCGCTTACGGGCCTGTAGGTTGAACCAAGTGTAGGCGATGGAGCGCACATGAGGAAGGAGTGCCTCGATAAATGGATGGAACTCGTCCTGGGAGAAGAGCAAAAGAGAGAGAAAAAAAAGAGAAAGACGGAAAAATGCAAGAAAGTCAGTGAACAGGAGTAGATGTGACCTTTTTGGCATAGGATTCCTGATCAAGCAGCCAACAGTGTATTTTTTGCCAAGAACAAAACAGAAAAAGTGTACCTCTCAGAAAACAAAAACAAACAAAAGTGATTATTTAGAAAGCATACAAAAGGGAGTTGAAATTAGCCACTTGACGGCCGTTAAAGACTCAAACCCACAAAAGCCTATAAAACAATTACGCACACTAAGTACAAATAGAACACACAAGGATGCATTACATACACTTTGAACACGGTCTTATATATTATAATCTATTCTTTTTTAACTGAGCAATTTTGAAAAATTTAATACCTTTTTTAAATAATAAAAGTAATTTAAAAAAAAACTGACACCGCAATGAAAGACGGGTTCATCTACCATTTCTGCTGAGTTTACAGCGACGCTGGCCTGTATGGGGCTGCAGGTGTTGCAGGCACACAGGATGAGGATACCACTGTTTACCACGTTGACTCACGCCGAGCCAACATATAGCAGACAGTTAGATGAGCAGCACTCACGCTTTCCCCTGCCCCTCTCTCTCTCTCTCTCTCTCTCTACTATCAGCGCTGTATGTGCTCGCGCACCAAGGCATGTGTCCCTCACACGTACAGCTCTCTTATCAAACAGTCCTGCATTCCTGCAGCAGTACTGCCTCACAGCCCTGCAGCAGCCCACACGACCCTCTCTAACAAAGCCTGCAAAGAAAGTGGTACAGACAGAGTCTATTACCTATTGAAGCTGATTTAAAAAAATTAAAATAAAAAAAAAAAGCATTTGCTATCTAAATGAAAAAAATACATATATGCAAAGACAGTAAGACTCTGAAAAAAGAAATTATTTTTTATGTCGGGAAAGTTTTACATTTCCAGCAATAGGGCTGCTTTACCGTTGGGATGTTTTGAGGTCTGGAGGGGGTCACTTAAGTTGTTAGCTGAAATGAGCAGCAATTATTCCCAGCCCCTCTTAAAATCAAACCAAGATGGACAATGAAAATGGCATCTTGGCTCAATCCTGACATTCCTTCTGCTCCAAAGCTCTGTAAGAGTGCCATTAAAAAAAAAAAAAAGTCTGCTGCCAAGTAAGCAGTAACACCTACAGGCTCAATTCACAAGCGTCTTACACACTACAGGCCTGTTCGGCTTTCTCTACTGCAACATGTTAGTTTTACTGTGCAATGCGCTACGCCAAATCAGCTGCCAGTTTTAAAGGCAGTTTAGTAACGTATGGGCAGCATTTCACATTTTTACCAAAATCAATAAAATCGTCAATATCATAAGATCAATGCATACCTATCTTACCTCTAATAAATTTATATAACATTTTCAAAACTGAATGAAACTACACTGTTACTGATCTTCACATGTATTGAATTAAATAATATCATATGTAAGGTAAGATGTCCGATTGTTTCTTTAAGAAGTGGAATTAATTGAAATACAACATACGGGAATCTCAAGAATCCCAGCAAAGGGAAACGGACAGTATTTTTTCTGGAGGAAAGTGAGTACGCATTTCTTTTCTTGCTCCTAAACTCCACTAAATGCTCAATGTGTGCTGGAAGAGTTAAACCACAGATTATTTGTCATTTATGCAAGCGGCTTACTGCTCTTTGGGAAACCGCAACCAGCACCGCACTCCCCTATCTCTCGTTCTTGCAATGTATCCCTCACACACACACACACACACACACACACACACCACACCAACAGTTAACCACCACTCAGAAACGACACAACTCCGTAACAAAACTGCACAACTAAGTATTATACACATTATACTCTACTGCACTCTACTACTGTTAAACATGGGGAAGTTCAGCGTAGGTGATAGTCTGGAAGTGGTATATAAATTTATGTTTATTAAAAAAATTATAAGACCATTGTTAAAAAGTTTGAATTATTTTGTAGACTGCATTGCAATTAGTTTTAATAGAAGCATGTTACGATCTGTTTTTGAATATTACAGTTTACATCAATCCTTGAGCTACATGCATCCCGCTGTATCACACCAACTACTTCGGCCTTGAAATTTCCTTGTCCCTAAATTCTGTATCATATAGCCGCACATCACATGCTTTTAAATTATGCAAAATGCCTTTCGTTATGGATGTGCGAGATGTATGCAAAAGACAAATGCCTTATGGATTTTAAAGAAAGAAAACATGCAGACTATGGTTTATACATGTAATAGCTGATAATAATAATTAATAATATAATATTTACTTTTCATACAGCTTAAATAATCTGCCCAAAGTGATATGATTTGAAGACAAAGTTGGGAAAGTTTACCAAGATCTCAAATCCACTGTCCATGTGGTCTTATCGACTTCGACGCTTGACTTAATGATACCTCTCGAAATCAGATATAATATGATATAAAGATCCACTGTATCACATCATTATCGCATGATTATAAGGGTAATGACTTTATTTGGCTTATGGTTACAGGACTTTTTTTCCTTGGGAGTAATAAAAGTGATGCAGTTATACATGAAGGCATGCATGCATGTAGGCTGTAGAAATTCTGCAGCTGCTCATAGTTTTTTGTATGTTTATAGTTTTTGCCATATGGAATGTCTTTTATAATGTAAAGTCCAAGGCTACAGTAGACTGCTTTAGGTGTGTCGTTGTGTGAAGTTGGTCTTTGCGCCAGGTTCAGCCCTCCTTTGTAGCTACTAAACTATATCTCAGTCAATCGCTCGGTGGTGCCAAGCAAAATATAAACAGTAAAATTGTGTCAGCCAAATCCGGAGGACTCGATCCAAGCGCTCAATCGGCCTTATCGCTGTTTTCATCTTAATTCACTCTTCTAGTGGCTCTCTGTTTCAACTGTGCGCGCTTCTGGCCAAGTCCACAAAAACACTGAGGCGTCAAAAAAAAAAGCACCGAAAGCGCCTTTTCACTGTCCGGAATGATCGCTCTGAGCTCGGTTTGTGGCTGTTCACTGGCTTTACACCACAAATCTTGTGCAGATCCACACACACACACGCACACACACACACACGCGCGCGCGCGGCTGTGTGATTTATGGCGAAACTAAAGGTGCTTTTACGCACGATGTCTGCATGTCCAAGGATAAAATAATGTAATGCAATCAGACATATTCACATTCACTACACTCTGGGCGCACCCGAGTAACTTTTTTTTTAAAGTAAAACAATGTCCTGATTCAAAGCAAAGTAGATACTTTTTTCATCCTAAGAGCGTCAAAGAACTGGATGGTTTCATTAATGCGCAGTAGGACCGACTGATCCAACGTGCATATAGACTGGAAACAGCAATTTTCATTTCACCAAATAAGCAATAGTCATCATTAATCCTCGATCAATAAGAGATCATAAAGCTCTACCTGCGTTAGACAAATCGGTGAATACATCATGACCTCGGCCGCCAGTGCAGAAAAGATCGATCGGTCACCAAAGTCCGCTTATTATCGGTTCATTCTCCTGAGCCCGTGCTGCACCGGGCACGGCCGACTGGAACTTGTCCTCATTCAAAAGCGAGAGCAAAGATTCATCAGAAAGCGGCGGTGAACTTCGCAGATCCCAACTCGAGCATTTAAAGATTCCCACGAGAGCTCAGGAGCACAAAGACTGAAGCAGAGAAGCCTTCAGGAGCCCTGCACTCATCCACACACACCGAGCTCCATGCAGCCGGCGAGAAGAAGTCGAGGAAAAAAAAAAAAACTCCTCTCTCTCTCCCTCTCTCTCTCTCTGATGCTGCTTTAAAGGGGAAATCTTCAAGAATGTCACAAGTGCAGGTCGAAAACTAGAAGGCGCCAAATTTCTGATCCGGTTTTCAAACTTGATATTATATCGAACGGTAACACCCTCTAGCCTGCTGGATCCTAACAAATCACTCTCATGGGTTTTTTTTTTTTCATTTCATTACAAAGTCTATACTCCTCCTCTTCCAGCAAACACGTTCCACAGGCCTTATACAGCCCACCTCAGTGCTCACGGGCATTTTCCCACTTTGGGTTACAGGATATTTATTCCCATAAATATCTGATGCTATCGGTTTAAGCCTATGTGTATTGAGATATTTTAAATAACAGTAATGCAGTATGCTACATCTGCAGGTGAAGTAGTAACTCTAAGAACAATATCTAATATATATACAGAACCTTACATCATGGCTGATGACAAGAGGAATGGTCACTGTCCATATATATATATATATATATTTGTGTGTGTGTGAGCATGGGTTTTCCATGCAGTGTTCAAATGATTAAGTCCATGTCAGCACTGACTCAAAGCATTAAGGCCTGTGTGTAATTCCTACAGAACCGGTTATTTGTGTGGTTAGGTGTAGATGAGTTTTTCTCCAGGGTTTTTTTTTTTTTTGGTAAGCATGGGCGGTTCTATAGAGCATAATGCGTTTATGTATGCCTATATGAACCATAATGAAGAAATCATTCTTTTCCACAAGAGACACAGAGCAGAGTGACGGAATCCTGTTTTGCAGATATTGGTGAATCAGGATCCTTTAGACTGGTTGTCACTACAACCTTTTTACGAGCTTTTTTAACAAGAGGGAAACGAAAACGTTTGGGAGCTGGACACGTACGTACACGTGTGCGCGCGTGTGTGTGGACCGCACGGACCCGGGAGAAGAAGAAGAATGGCCGATCTCTTCGGTTTGCGCCACTGATCTTTATTCGCAGTCTCGTGTCAAAGCTTTGCGCACTCCACTCCGCTCCGCTCCGCTCCACCCTGGTGTCCGTGCACGAGCTTAACGCGCGCCGTCACACCGCAGAAACGCGCGCGCGGACACTGTCTCCTCTAACCGGGTTCAGTTTTTAGTCCCAGTGCAGTGTTTCACTCAGCAAGGTCAAACAGATTTATGTCATGAAAGTTTTCCACCATGAGAGTTTTTTTAAGCGTTTAAAAATTCAAAATTACGTTCGTCACAATGCAGGAGTGTGAATAAGTGGAGTTAAACCTTGCACGCAAACCAAACTTGAAGTTGGCGAGTTGAAAGCAAGCGGTGCTGTAAAATTCAGCCACTTGGCGAAAACACAACTGGCCTGCATATTCATATTCATACTCTCTCTCTCTCTCTGACGTGCCAAAAGTTCAGTGCTACAAGGGGGTGAGTTAGCTAAAAGCAGGAGACATGCCAAGAGTTGACTGATCTCTTTAGGCGCAAAACCCTGCCACCGACTTCTGACACACGACGATATGACTTGACCCACATAGGAAGGCTGCCAATGCACAAAATAAACAATCCAGCACACAGCACTACCGCCATTCTCCATCAGCCTTCCCATCCCACTCACTCACTCTCTCACGCACAACATGGGCTATACTGACTATGCACAAGGCAGAGGATTAGCCTACATTTGCACATTAACTTCAAAAGTATTCACAGAATGATTGCAAGATATTATATTCCATGGTAACGTACCATTGCACTGTATTGCATGGATTTAACAGGGTGTCCAGGAGGCGGTGTGAAACTCAAGCCGGTACCTTCACATGTCTCAGATTGAAACAAAACAAAACAGGCTACTTTTTTTTTGAAAGATTTTTTTCTTTTCTTTTTACGCTTCAGTGCTCTGAAAATGCACACCGGAAGAGAATTCTTGGCAGACAGGAGGCAAAATCAAGTCAGCGAACACTTCGGGTTTTTCTTTTCTTTTTTTTTCGTTCTTAATCTTCCTTCCTCTGCGAGTCAGACTTTTGGATAGGTTTTTAGTGGCTGAGTTGAACGCGGTCCAGAAGAGGCAGAGTTTTTGGAACTGGGCACGTCTGCGCCTTTACTTTCTCTGTCTGCCTGAGTGTCGTCGCGGCTGCTCGCGACTCTTTGGAATCGGTGTTCTCGTCTCTGATTGGCTGAGGCGCTGCTGGCCCTCCGCGCGCGCCGCTCCTCGCCCTGCGCCGCTCACTTCACTTCCGCCTCACTGCCGCGCTCGCGCCGTTTGCGTCAGAACGCGCAGCACTCAGCGCATTCCGTCGGATTGCAGTTTATTTTAATAACATTATAAAGACTCAGTGTTGTTATTATGACAGGCGAGTGGGATTTAAGAATCTGCTAAATTTTCCTGCCTACACACTGCCTAAATCTGGCGGAGGGGGGAAAAGAAAAACAACAACAATAATAATAATAATAATAATAATAATAATAATAATAATAATAATGTTTTAAAAGTAACTCCACTACTATGTCTATTTAAAAAAAAATTAATTACTGTTATTGACAATTTGTTCAGGTTTAATACCATTGTGAAAATGCTGTGGGTATATGGGCTTTTGTAATAATAATACAGAATAAGTGCTATGTACACACTGTTGGCAGAAAGATTGCATGAGCACAATGATGGCACTGATCCAGACCTCAGCAACCACCAGTCCACAGCCACACTTTCTGTTCCGCCAAAGGAATCACACTCGTCTCTACAACAGCCGCACATACTGGATATATTGAAAAATAAATAAATAAATAAATATATATTATATATATACTGCAAATATACATAAGCTGATGTTAAAACCTGCTGCCAATGAGAGTAGGACACAATAAACTGTCAATTAGCTCATTTTGAATTTAAATTATTTATAGGCCAGACTGCTTATGAGAAAATAATCCAATACAGTCATTTGAAAACAGTTGAACGTATACATGGTCTTTTAAAAATATAACGCCGGATATTTTAGTGCTATAGATGCATGGCAGACCTTCCAGTACCCAGAACTGTGTACACGCTGGTGTGTGTGTAAAAAAAAAAAAAGCGGGGGGGGGGGGGGGGGGGGGGG
>JAPEIY010000001.1:26970653-26982196 GCA_026122135.1 Cathorops aguadulce | reverse complement strand
CTTGGCGTTGCCATTAAGACCTGATATTTTCAAAGAAGCACTGCCGTGTGGTCGCAATAAGTTTCATACTCGGTTAGTGTTTCGTTTCCATGTAGCCCAGGCCTGAATCTGGGCTCTGTCCCAGCGTTACGGTAGGTCGGTGTTTATGCGGGTGGTGTCTTCTGGGAGAGCTGTGGGCGCACACAAGGTGAGGGTGTAGTGCTGTTCTATGAAGCTGTTTGCCTCTGCAAAGCTCCACAATAAACCCCACTGTCAGTAAGATGGTCTTAATGGAATTACAGTTCTCATCAGGCAGGATGAATTAAAGTGGGCCAATTCCAGCCTGAACCATCCATCACTACAGGACACACAGACTGTTCTTGGTCCCATGCCAGAGGACAGCACATCTTTTGGCGCATGGGTGGGGTGTGGGTGTGGTGGTTTTTTTTTTTTGACCAAATCGCAACCTGATAATAGAAGCGCATCAAGCACAAGTTATTCATAATTAATTTTTTAAATGTCACAATCTAAGGAAATTACCATGTACTGTAGGAATGTGCTTGTAGGTTTTGTTTTCCTGATTCTAGTTTTGTTCCAGGAATCAGACCATTTGTGGATGTGACATAATTTCCCTTGGTATTAGTTGGTTTATAGATTGGGTGTAGCATGGATCGACACTGTTGATTGACGAGTGGTTATACTGGAAGTCGTTTAATTAAGAAAGCCATCCTGTTAGGATGTCCAATATCAATCTAACTTGGCAGGGACTGAAAGGTCGCCTTCAATTTACCTGATGGTTTTTGCCTCTGGGAAGGGGTGTTTTTTGTTTTTTTTTTTTCTTCTCTTTCCCTTCACTCACTTGCTATCTCATTGTTTGCTTTCTGTTTTTATAGCAACGAGATCCCCATAAAAGAAGTTCAGAAGACTCTAAAGTAAGGATCAGCCCTTAACTAATGATTAATAATCATTACATTTGAAATATTTACAGAATGTGAGACACTATGCTACAAAGTCATCAGAAACCATGTTTGGTCAGCTCGACAGTTAAATAATTACGCGAGGAACTCTAAGTGAAGCTGTGCTGAAAATCAATTCACTGGCACATGGTTTTTGATGAATTTGTAACGTGTTTCTGAGGAATTTGCAACACTATTGTAATCCAAGTGGGTTTCTTGTTCTCCTCAGGTGATGGTCATGCAGGAAGGCTCCACGTCTCTGTTCGGTCAGCACCTTAAGCTGCCCACTTTACCCAGCAGCTCACTGACACTGAACTTCTCTGATGGCAAAAAGAACAAGTCCTTTCCAGGAGCAAAAGTTAGTATAAATCTCCACGTTTAGCCCCGCTCAGCTTGCAAACTAAATCAACGGGAGAGGGGAACCCTCATTTGCCACCAGAAGTATTCCCAGCTCTTCAAAGAGCTTTTCTTAATCTTCCATATTTGGCAAGTTCAAATATGTTCATGGCATTTAGCGGAGATTTTGAGAGACGTTAAACATTGGCTTGAGTCAGGTATTTCTTGGCTGGGGAAAAGGCAAGTGCTTACTTTATGATGACGTAAACTAAGCACCAGGGTGTTCTGTTACAGAAGGGGATTTGAATTAACTGTGAAATACTTATAGACCTCAGACATTTTCAGTTTTTCTCCCTCCCCCTCCCAAATCTGCTTGAAAGAACCATTTAAGAAACTGTTCAGGCCTTTCTTTATGTAACGCTTCACTCCAGTTATTAGTTTCCAGCAGTGTTGCACAGGGAGCTTAAAAGTTAAAACACTTTTTTTTTTTTCCCATATATTTAGTGAAGCATATTATCCATTATGCTAGTAAATCGTGCAGGACTATGTACCTACATATTTCTTCAGTTAGGTTTTATTTTTAGTCTCCAGTGTCCTATCACTTGGTGTGATCCAGCTTGAAGTGCTGCGCGCATGCAGAGGTTACGAGAGTCCCTACGGCACATGGAAACGTTTCCCAATCTAAACAGGCCCTCGCACGTGATGGATTACTGATGGATCAAGGGTCACTGGTAGCCTGACTGCTGCACAACTACATCAGCCTCCTTAGCAAATGGGCAAAAGGCATTTAAAGTGTGTGTGTGTGTGTGTGTGTGTGTGTGTGTGTGTGTGTGTACGTACAGTACAAGTCAAAAGTTTGGACACACCTACTCCATTCTTGGGTTCTTCCTCTATAAGATGCTTTTAGAGCCAAGCTGCCGAATACAGCTCCGGTTGAGTTTGCTTTACTTAATAAGAGGCAAGGGTTGTTTGTTTAATTTGGTATCCACTATTTGGTGTGGTTCCAGCCTTGTAAAATGTACATAAATGAACACTTGAAGCTTTCTGTCAGGTGGAATTGTATTCTTTGGCTCGCCATGAAGAAGCCTCTTTGTGTTCAGAGGTCCAAGGGTCAACAACAGATAGAGAAAATAAAAAGCTTTAGAGGTAGTTCGGGCAGGTCAATAACACCACCTCTGTCTAGACTGTCTAATGGCTTTACTGCATGAGTGAAATATTGACAGGGGCTACCAGGCCTGACCTTGGGACAGAACATAACAACCCAGTCATTAGGGGAGGAAGTGCCTTCAAGCCTCAATGTCCAGGTTACAACTGAAGGTTTCAGCTTCCCCTCCTCCTGTAGCTTACCTACTTTCCATATACTCCAAAATTAGACAGTATGTAAATTCACAGTTTGGAGGGGATACAGAAGTGTTTGGAGTTCTGCTGAATAACATTTGCTGAATAACATTTTTTGTACTTTTTTTAGAAGATCTTCCATGAGACACTCACAGCCTGCAATTTTTATCCTGTAATTTTGTTTCCTGTAACTGCCTGGCCTGCTTATGTCTGGTGCCACTCTAACCGTAGTCTCTTGTTCTTTGTCTGAAGGACGGGTCCAAAAGCGGTAGCGCCCTCACCATCACCACCACCAACAGCATCAGCAGCAGCTCACTCAAGCTCCACAAGCCATCCAAGGAGCACAAGGACAAGCCTCCCAAAGACTCAAAAGAGTCCAAAAGTGCCTTCAGAGACTTGAGCAGGGACTCGGGCAAAGTCTCCAAAGACTCCTTGAAGAAACCCAAAGAGAACCAGCCGCTGCGTGATGAGCAGCCCATCCCTAAGATGGGTTTCAAAGAGCCCAAGGCCATATCTAAGGAGCACCGGGCAACTGAGGTTAGCTTCTCGAGCTTGGGCCAAAATAAACGAAGGTCGTCGATGGACGATGAAGCCCAAATTACCAAAAAACGGAAAGGAAGTTTTTCAGAGTCATCGCAGAAGCTCCAGTCCAGTTCCAGCTTGGTCCAGCCTCACCACTCGGATAAAAAGTCTCTAAAGGACAAATCGCAGGTCCGGCATGCCAAGTTAAGGGATAATGAGCTGTCTGAGAGAAGGAAGGTGTCCACGTTGCCTCCTTTTCAGGATGTGGTGGACCCAAATGACTCGGATATGGACGACAACATTTCTGCTAAATATGATGTAAGTGTTCTGTGGTGTTCCTGCTTGATCCCCAGATGTTTTATTTCTTTCACACACTCTGTTGTCATCATCATCTTGTGAGCCTGCAGCATTGCCTACTAAGCATATCTGAACATTTTGACTAATGGTTTTTCTATGACATTTTGAATTTTGAAAGCACTTGATTTATGGTTTCGTTTTTAGATGTTGAGTAAAAGTCAGGTGTGTGCGCATGCATGCAAAGCAGTACCCATAGGTGTTGAGACGTGATCTCTAGGATGCCTTGTTTACAGACACTTCTCCCAGAGCATGGGGGAGCTGTGTAATCATCAAACAAACAGGTCATGACGGGCAGTGGGAGAATTCCTGTAACACAGGTCCGGTCAGCGATCATAAACTCGCTGGGTGTTCACAGATTGAGGCCTCATTTTTCTGGGTGGGGTTCAGGGAGCCAGTGCTGGAAGATGTCAGAAAAGTGGTGTCTGGAATTCAGATTTTGACTCCTTATTTACCCACATCACTGGAACTGAAACAATGTCACATTTGGAAAATTGAGATATTTAAGCAATAGTTTCCCCCCCAAATTCAGATTAATATCTGACTTGAACACTTAATACTTTTAGTACTTTGAATACAGTTCCGATATGGGTAACTGTGGCTGAGCTTAAACAAGCAGCATTCACCTCTCTCAGGTCATTGCATGTGTCCTTTTCACTCGACACGGTGTGTGTTTTTACGAGGCTGAGCCAAATGAAAACCTTAAGTGCAGCATAAATTAGAGAAACGCTATTAAATTTGTAGTAGCAAAAATGAAAATGCTTTTCTCAATAGCCTTTTTTACTGCCACCTTAAACCAGATACACTTTTGTAATACCGGTTTGCAATAAACAATGGTAATACGCATATTTCGTTAAATTAGGTTACATTTTACCAGAGTTACAGCCCTTGATTAACAAAATTATAATTTGACAATTTCATTAGTTTTTTTTTTTTTCTCCTTCTGAAATCAACTCCTCTCTCAATTTTTGGAGGAATTTCTTGAAACTTGACAAAAGGCCTTGTTGTATGTCGGTAGTACGCAGATTTTGTTCAATTCAGTCACGTTTTACCAAAGTTGTGGCAACAAGCTTGTACTTTCACAATTTCATGAAGGTGTGCTTGCCTTCTGACATCAACTGCTCTCACAATTTTTGGAAGATTTCTTGAAGCTTGGCAAAAGGTCTTGTTATATGACAGTAATACTCATTGTGATTTTAATTTTGTTTTGAAAATTTTACCAGTTTTTGACCCTTGATTAAATAACTTTGACAATTTCATGAGGGTGTATGTTCTTCTGAAATCAATTCCTCTTACAGTTTGTGGAGAAATGTCACCAAACTTGGTAAAAGGCCTTCGTGTATGACACATGCATATTGAAATTTCGTTTAATTTGGGCAAATTTTACCAAAGTTATGCCCTTGATGATGAACAAACTTGTACTTTGGCAATTTCCGTCAGTGTGTCTGCTTGCTTTCTGAAATCAACTTCCCTCAATTTTTATTATCCCCCGCTGGCCAAAAGGCCCAAAGGAGGATTATGTCATGGCGATGTCCGTCCATCCTGGGAAGGGTACTCGCCTTCTGATTCTAAAGGCTTGACTTGGTACTAATTCCTCTCACAATTTTTGGAGGAATTTCACGAAACTTGACAGGGTTCTTTGCTTATGTCGATAATAAGCATATTGTAATTTCGTTAAATTTGGTCACACATTTTACCAGAGTTACAGCCCTTGATTAACAAAATTATACTTTGACAATTTCATGAGTGTTTTCCTTCTGAAATCAACTCCTCTTACAGTGTTTGGAGGAATTTTACCCAACTTGGCAAAAGGCATTGTTATATGTCGGTAGTACGCTTATTGTTTTGTTCAAGTCGGTTGAATTTTACCAGAGTTATGGCCTTTGATGAACAACCTTGTACTTTCATAATTTCATGAAGGTGTGCTTGCATTCTGACCTCAACTCCTTTCACAATTTTTGGATGAATTTCTCAAAGCTTGGCAAAAGGCCTTGTTATATGCAAGGCAATATGTTAAATCACATATTGCGATTTTATTTAATTTGTGAAAATTTTACCAGAGTTTTGACCCTTGATTAAATAACTTGTACTTTGGCAATTTCATCAAGGTTGCTTGCTTTCTGAAATCGACTTCCCTTACAATTTTTATCCCCCACTGGCCAAAAAGCCCGAAGGGGGATTATGTCCTGGCGATGTCCGTCCATCCCGGGAAGGATACTCACCTTCTGAAATCAACAACTCCTCTCACAATTTTTGGAAGAATTTCACTAAACTTAACAAGATTCTTTGTTATATGTCGGTGATGCACATATTGCAATTTTGTTCAATTCAGTCGCATTTTGCCAGAGTTATGGCCTAGTTGCCAGCGGGGGATATTGTGCTCTCGTAGCACTTTTGTTGGGTTTTGGCTTACACACTATAGATAAGAAATGGGTAAATGATGTGTTCTGAGATGCTTTTCTGCTCACCATGGTTGTAAAGAGTGACCGCTGTGTGCACAGACTTTACTACCAGGACTTTGGCTACTAGCTGGACCTGAGAACCTGGCAGAGAAAAACATCTGAAACATCTTTGTCATGTACTAGTTGTCATTTGCTCCACTCTATACCCAGGTGCTTTGAAATCAAAACGGCAATGGTCGTGAGTGATTCCCAGGTCTTCATTCGTCACTTTTAATTCTCATTAATCTTCATCTGTTCCTCCTTTCCATAGTGTCTCATTCACTCGAGCCAGTCCCCAGCTCTCTCTGTCTGTCTGCTTCATTAGCATCAGCCTCTGTGTTATTACTGTTATACAATACGACTAGATGATGTGACAGCTTGTTGGAACAGTCGCAACGAATGAATTGATGCTCTGTACATTTGGCATAAGAGTCCAGCTTCCAATTTCTCATACACATGGGAATAAATGCACTCAGGATTAATTTAGTTCATCTTATGGTACTGTATTTAGCAATATGCAATCAAAGGCTGTTTAGAAAACTGAAAGAAGCTGACTGGAGGAATGTTGAAACTAGCCTGAGTAGAAACCAGACAAGAGTAAACAGATATCATGGATGAAGGATGATATACAGATACAGCTAGACTGGAGTCTGTTTAAAACTTGAGCTGAGATTCCAGTGATAAGGAAATGAAAGTGAGCAGGGCCAGAGTTTGCAAAGTCTATAGCTGTGTAATCTCTTACATCATATTCTAATTCTAAGCTACAGCTGTTTACACTGCATACAGTTTGCAACCTGACATGCTTAATTTCTCACAAAAGCCTATAACATACGATTTGGGTGAGAAACTGCAGTCACCTGGGTTCGAGCCAATATCAGCTCTGCAGTGGCCGCTGGGAAGGCTAGTGATATTTCCAACATGGTAACATTGCATCAGCAGCATTGACTGATTACGAACAGTGTCAATTTTTGGTGATGGAAAGATTTCTTTGAGATTTTGGTCCATGTTGAGATGATTCTTATTGCATTACATGCTGTAATTGCTGCAGATGTGTCAGCTGCACATTCATACTGCAAATCTCCCATTATACCTCATCCCAAAATTGTTCTACTGGATTTAGATCCAGTGACTGGGGAGGTTGTCATGTTCATGTTCACTGAACCAGTTGGGCATGACTTGTGTTTTGGGACATGGTGTATTCCAGTGTTGGACACAGCAGGATTCAGAAAGACTCTGATATGAGGAAGCCATGGCCTAATGGTTAGAGAAGCAGCATTGCGACCAAAAGATTGCTGGTTCGATTCCCTGGACTAGTAGGAATGGCTGAAGTGCCCTTGAGCAAGGCACCTAATGCTCCCCAGGCTGCTCTGGATAAGAGCATCTGTTAAATGCCTTTGGCATTCAAATGACACTTGATTGGATATCAGAACCCAATATGTGCCTAAAACACATTCCCCACACCACTATGCCGCCACCACCAGCCTGAAATGCTGCCACAAGGCCAATTGGGTGGATCGAGTTCATGCTGTTGATGCCAAATTCTGACCCTATAACCTTGCATTTTGAGGTTCATCAGACCAGTTGACGTTTTCCTATTTGTACCAGTTCAGTTTCTGTGATCCTGTGCCCTCTGCAGCCTCAGATTCCTGTTCTTGGCTGATACAATTGTAACCTAATGAGGCCTTCTGCTATTGTAGCCCATCCACCTCAAGGTTCGATATGTTGTGTGCTCTGAGTTGCTTTTCTGTTCATTTGAGTCACCGTAGCTTTCCTGTCAGCTCAAAGCAATCTGATAACTGTCTCATCAACAAGGCATTTCTGTCCTTAGAATTGCTGCTTGCCAGATGTTTTTTGTCTTTCCGCACCATTCTGTGTAAGCTCCAGACACTGTTGCATGTGAAAATCCCAGGACATCAGCTGTTTCTGAAATACTAAAATCAACACATCTGGCACCAGCATGCAGTCCTGTGGTCCAAGTCACTGAGATCACTTTTTTTTCCCCTTATTCTGATGTTTGATGTGAACGTTAACTGAAGATTTTGTCTTAGAGCTACACGACTTTCTGCTTTGCACAGCTACCATATGATTGGCTGACTGGATCGTTGCACGAATGAACAGTTGTAGAGATGTTCCTAACCGAGGTTTGCATCAATCTTGTGTAGAGACTGTTACTCAAGGTGACTTTACAGCAGGAATAGACATAACCGACATGGAAGAGGTTGAAAAAAAAACAACACCACCTCTAAAACACAAGAAGGGGGGAAGATGTTCAATGGAGACCAATGACTGCCAGGAAAAAATTAGCTTTGCAAAAACTCTTGTACACAGTATTCTCAAATGACACAACCCACACATATAGATGTTGTTTCTTAGAGATAAGGAAACCGCTTGAAAAAGCATCCAGCCAGTCATTAACATTTCTTAAAAGGACAGAAAGACCCTGTGAGTTTATACTCCTCTGTTTTTATGTGCTGGCATGTGACCTGCATGTACACTTGTTCCCGATAACAGGAAGCTGCCACTTTTTTTGACAAGGTAATGCACTCTGGGACATGCCTGTCCCAACAATAGATAGCTGTCCTCATACCATTGCTTGGCCTTCAGGGAACTCTCTGCACCCTGTAACCTACAGACTTGAATTCACCTCGCTCATAACGTTTCATCCTCTGAAATAGGCAAAAAAAAAAAACTGTCGCTTCACATCTTGTCGTCTGTACACTATAATAAAGCAGCTGGACATTCAGCCACCTTTAATGAAGATAAACGGGTGAAAAGCCTATGTTGGGTTGTCATTATGAAGCTGTCTCCAGCCATAGTGTTAAAATGGCAGCCAGCTCCTATTACAATACCAGAGGCTTAATATAGCACCCAGAGGACAGTGCAGCCAGTGACGGACTTGGCACAAGAGTACGTATTACCATCTGCAATAGATTTTTTTTTTTGAAGTAGTTCGATTTCTGTGCATGCAAAAATTGCCAAGTTGTGCAAGGATTTCCATCCCTGACTTCGGCATGTATCCTCATGTATGTACAGTTGTGGTTTGAAGCTTAAATCTACAGGCATGAATGTCATGGAAATAGTGGGCTTTCATTGATTTCTTTGAACTCTTCTTTTTCTGTGGCAGAATGATTGTACAATATACCTCTTTAATAAAAATAAATCAATAATTTGGTGCAGAAGTTATAATTTATTTTGGGTTTTCTGAAATCAAGATGGTCAACATTATAAATACAGGGTCAAAATATACATACACACACGTAGATTATTAATTAATTGGTTCTGAAAGTTCTAAAAATGACTTAACTTGCCAAATTCAAGGCCTCTTAATGTTCTGTTAGTGATCATGGTTGATTACAGCTGGACACTTCTCTATGCCAACATAAGGTTTTGTTTGACAAGTACAAATTATCGGAAGGCGTAGCCACTTTGCCAAGGTCTGGAAGAAGACCCAAACTGTCACCCTCAGCTAAGATGAAATTGATTCAGATGGTCAGGAACAACCAAGACACAGTGCTGTCATGAACTGGAAGCTGCAGGAACATTGGTGTTGCTGTCCACAGTCAAGTGCGTTTTATATCACCATGGACTGAAAGGCTGCCATCCAAGAAAGAAGCCCCTGCTCCAAAATCAACATGTTCAACTAAAGCTTGCGCATGACCACACGGACAAAGAAAAAGCCTTCTCAAGGAACGTTTTATGGTCAAATGAGACAAAGATTGAGTTGTTTGGTCACAATGAGGAATGTTACTGCAGCGTGGTGGTGGTAGCATCATGCTCTGGGGCTGTTGTGCAGTCAGTGGAACTGGTGCATTGCACAACTTGAATGGAATAATTAAGAAGGAGAAGGATTAGTACCTGAGAATTCTTCAGCATAACCTTAAACTTGGGCATGATTGAATGTTCCAACAGGACAATGACCCCAAAAACACACCAAAGCTGGCTGTAGAATGGAAAAAGCAGGCTAACATTTAAGATTACAAGAAGTCCTGAGCTCAGTCCTGTCAAAAATATATGGACTGTGCTTAAAAGTCAGGTCTGTTCCAGGAAACGTATGAACTGAACTGACCTCTACCAATTCTGCCAAAAGCTTCTTGATGGCCAATATTGTCATGACATTCATGTTCGTGTGTGCAAAATTCTTACTGCAACTGTATGTGTATGTGAGCCACTTAATAAATATAAATGTATATATTAACTCTCACTGTCCGCTTTAATAGAAAGACCTCTGTAGCTTCTAGTTTGTGTAATTATCCAGTCATGTAGCAACAGCACAACAATACATACAATCATAAACGTACATTTCATCAGTTGATGCTCACATCAAACATCAGAAAGGGGGAACTGAGTTTTTCAGAAACTGCTGATCACCTGGGATTTTCATACATAACGGTCTACAGCGTTTACATAGAATGATGCGAAAAACAAAAAACATCCAGTGCGAAGCAGTTCTGTGGGTGGAAACATCATGGATGGCCAGACTGGTTCAAATAACCACTCTTTACAACCAGGGTGAGCAGGAAAGCATCTTGGAACACACAACATGCCGAAACCTGAGGCAGATTGGCTACGAGAGCAGAAGACCATATCGGCTTTCATTTCTGTCAATCAGCAACAGGAATCTGTAGCTACACTGGGTAGAGACTTACTGAAATCAGACAACCAAAGATTGTAAAAATGTCACCTGGTCTTTTTCTAATATTCATTTATCAAAGTTACATTTGATTATAAATATTGGTTTAGCTTTAGAATTCAAAACTATATAGCTTTAATTGGGGCATGTCACAAGAAGAGTCTAGTTGCTCAAAAAATTGCTTTATTGGATATTCTAAATCTACAGATAATTATCTTTAAAATAAGCTGACGTTTGTTAAATTTGGTGCAGCCAATCCAGAGAAATTGGTGAAAATGTTTACGGTATTATCATCTTAACAGAAAATCAAGTTTGGAGAAAATGAGCTGTAAACTTTGTGATGTGTAAATTGGGCAGCATCATTAATGCTGAATGAGATGTACACATTTCAGAGCAATATGCTGCCCATCCAGACAAAATCTCTTTCAGGGAAGGCCTTCATTCTTTCAGCAAGGCAATGCCAAACTGCTTTCTGCACATATTCAAACTGCATGGCTCTGGAGTAAAAGAGTCCGAGTGCTAAACTGGCCTGCCTGCAATCCAGACCTGTCTCCTATTTAAAACATTTGGTGCATTATGAAGCACAAAATACGACAAAGGAGACCCTGAACTGTTGAGCAACTGAAATTGTATATCAGGCAAGAACGGGACAACATTTCTTTTTCAAAAACTACTGCAATCGGTCTCCTCAGTTCCCAAACGTTTACAGAGTGTTGTTAAAAGTAGAGATGATACAACACGGTGGTAAACATGCCCATCTTGACTTTTGTGAAATGTGTAGCTGACATTAAATTTCTCAATTTCAACATCTGATATGTTGTCTTTGTACTATTTTCAATGAAATATAGGGCTTCTAAGGGCGGCACGGTGGTGTAGTGGTTAGCGCTGTCGCCTCACAGCAAGAAGATCCGGGTTCGAGCCCCGTGGCCGGCAAGGGCCTTTCTGTGTGGAGTTTGCATGTTCTCCCCATGTCTGCGTGGGTTTCCT
>JAPEIY010000001.1:26424304-26437183 GCA_026122135.1 Cathorops aguadulce | reverse complement strand
GCCCATAGTCAGCTGGGATAGGCTCCAGCTTGCCTGTGACCCTGTAGGACAGGATAAGTGGCTACAGATGATGGATGCATGAATATGCAGATTTGGATATAGCCTTACCAAAAGCACTAAAGGCTTGTGCACCTGTGCATGTATTTATTATGAAGATACAGGCAGCGCGGTGGTATAGTGGTTAGCACTGTCGCCTCACAGCAAGAAGGTTCTGGGTTCGAGCCCAACAGCTGGTGAGGGCCTTTCTGTGCAGAGTTAGCATGTTCTTCCCATATCTGTGTGGGTTTCCCATACAATCCAAAGACGTGCAGGTTAGGTTAACATGGGGCAGCCTTAGGCTGAGGTGCTCTTGAGTGAGGCACTGAACCCCTAACTGCTCCCTGGGTGCTGTTATCATGGCTGCCCACTGCTCTGGGTAGGTGTGTGCATGCATGTGTTCAGTGCTTCAGATGGGTTAAATGCAGAGAGGAATTTCACGAGTGTACGTGTGATGAATAATGTTGTTGTTGTTGTTCTTACAGTACTTTCATTCAGGTTCAATAGAGCTACATTTATTTTTGTTCCTCCCCCTCATCTACTTTTTGTTTTTGTTTATTTTAATTCATTTCACTTTCTCTTTCCATTCTTTTATGTTTCTTTCAACCATGTCTTAGGCACATGCAAAGAAATGCTGGGGAGGAAAGATGCCTTCAGAAATCATGAAATTGTTTCTCCATTAAAAATACTAATAAAAAGAGTATTAAACTGTAATAAATGAAAGTCAGTGTGACGACCCTTTTGCTTAAGTGTGTATGTATATTATGCACACACTATTGTGTGTCTGTCTGTCTCAATAGGTACCATGAATGCAGTTTTATAAGGAAATTAGCTGTAGGTTTTACTGAGCATCTTGCAGAAGCAGCCACAGTTCTTCTCGACACTGTCACACTCGCTTCATTTTGCACCAAAACCCCAGCAGCCTTCATTATGGTTTTTGTCTGAAAAGTGGTATCTTGCAGAATATGCTGCTCCCTTTCCTAACATGCAAGCATTTTTCTGTAACGTTTAATTGTATGCTGGAAAACTAACATGGAAATCTGGAATGTTTTTGTACTAACTCGATAATGTAATGTAGAAGTTATCAAATAAATGAGTTTGCACAAAAAATAGGGTGCCTAAGACTTTTGCACAGTACTGTAATTATGCCTAAAATAAACCAATAAAAATCCCCCCTCCAAAAAAAAAAAGCAAATACTGCTCTTAAATTGCTGTTATATAGACAATGTGAGCACAAATTACAGTAACTCCAGTGCTTGTCTGCAGGATTTCTCAAAGGATTCTTAATCCATACATTTTCATACAACACAGGCTATAGTACTAATCAATTTCAGTTTAGTAAGTGGCCAGATATTTAGATTTAATCTAACGTTGTTACATGTTAGTAAATGAAGCCAGAGGCACAGACTGGAAAGTGAGACAGAGACTTATAGTACACTGTATGTTCTTCAGTCTGTCTTGGATTTTAAAGTTACTAAAATGGTGTAATTTTTATAATCTTTAAATTTTTTTTGCACTCTTTTTTTACAACAGAGCAGGTCTGGTCACTTGTCTGAATGATGAATATACTCATTACAAGTTCTGCAAAAAAACAACTGATTTTTGTTTGTTTGGTTGCAGGTTTTCCCTTTGGATGCTCCTTTTGGAAGAATTGGAGCTATGCTGCTGTCATTTTCTGTGAGCCTAATTTTAAGTGGACATGGGGAGGAAGACGACTACGAATAAAATATAATATGACGCTGTTGTTGTAGAGAAAGCATCTTTCTTGCCAAGGGACACCTTCTTTGTAGGATTTGATATGCACATCATTAAAGTGTGGTGAGGGAGCAAACAGTAGGCATGTCTAAGACAACGACCTTGACGAGGCATCGATACCGGCCTGTGTCGGAATTTGATGAAGTCACTCTGGCCTCTAAAAGGGAATACTGGAGGACTAAGAAAAGGGAGCAGAGAGCAAGGCTGTCCAAGACCAAGAAGAAGGTTAAAGCTTCAAACACAGGAGTCTGTAAACCTGTGTATACAGATGGACATGGGTCACGTTGTGAATTTAGTCCTACTTTGCTTAATAGTGATGGTTCATACAAAACAAGTGTTGCACAAACTCAGACCAAGGGTATGGTGATTTGTAAAAAAGAGATGAAAAGCTTCACCACTGAAGACTCAAATAAGGATGCTTCTGTGGTCAAACTTAGTGGGGCACCATTCACTAAGGGCTTACCTGTGCCTGCAGCATGCGTAAAGTTACACCCAAACAGCATAACACCTCGACAGACCCCAAACAGATCATCAGCCTTTAACCACAACATCTCAAGCATTTCTACACCAAGTACTACATGTCAGTTAGCACCAAAGTGCAGCAAACCAGTCCCTCAAATGAAATACTGTGTAACGCCCAAGTCCTTGGCCTTCGTAGAATGTAAGTTTGATAAAGGCCAGCACATTGTACCAAGAAATGGTACAAATAGAAATGTTGGTGCCAGTGTTCCCGTATGCAGCATGGTCGTGTGCAAAACCACAGAAGTGGCCATGACTGAAGAGGAGAAGGCTGCGAAGCGTAGGGAGAATTGGCGTATCAAAAAAAGAGAGCAAAGGGCAAAACGTGCTGAGAAGCTGAGGATGGCTCGAGAGAAGTTGCAAATTTTTGAAAAAGGACAACAGGAAACAGAGAAGGTTTCCTGTGCTGCCCCAGCACATTCATTATCCGCTGTGAACACAATGGCTTTGAGAGGAGCAAAGCAGTGCAACTCTGTGATGTCTGTTGACTCAAGACTGAGTGCTGGAAAACCATTACATTATGGAGTCAAAGTGGAACGAGATAAATTATCACCCCAAAGACACTATAAACCACAATCTGTGGTTTTAAAACTAGCTGAAAGGCAAAGGTTCCTAGGCAAAAGCCTCTCCTCTGTTTCAGTTTATAGCACAAATCGGTTTCAGGATTCAAAACAAAATCATATGGCCATATCCTCAGGGGTTTCTGTACAGCCTTTAAGATCCACCCAAGCAATCGGACAATCCAAAATGCCACAACAGAAGTTTGTCCGAATTCAAAGGCGCCGTGGTTTACTACAAGGGAATGAGACAGCCGAGGAGCGACTTGCCAAGCAAAGGGAGTACTGGCGTATCAAAAAGCGGGAGCAAAGAGCAAAGCGTTCTTTGGCGTTGAAAGGCCGCTTGAAGGACCGGGATGCGTTTAACTGGCGTGCAAAGCGCTACCAGCTCAAAATGGAGCAAATGCGAAAGACACCGACAGGCCTCCAGAAAATGCCACAAACAAACAAAAATACACACCTCAACACCTTTAATCCGATTAATAGCTTTATCAAAGAGGATGGCACAGTCACTGTTACCATCTCACAGACTACAGCCGAGAAAGGTCCACCTGCCATAAGCTGCAGTTTATCAGCTGTGAAATCATCAGAGTCATCTGGTCCACCTGTGTCGCAAAATTTAATTAGGATTAGAGCCAGACCTGTTCTACATAGCATTCCAAATAACACAAATGTATCAGTAAATCAGCAAAGAACTCGAAGGTCAACTGGTCAAAATGTTGCTGCGTTTGAGTCTGCGGTTGGGTCAAAACTATCCAGTCGTACAGAAGATGCTACGATTCTTACAAGCTCAACACACGCCACCCAGACTGAAGAGTTGATTGCGGAGAACAGGACATCTTATAAGAGGGAGTCCAAGAGCAGTGATTCCTGTTCTGCTGTTACCCCGGGTTTGGTCTCGACCCCGTGTGAAACCACAAAACAAGAACCTGTTTATCCTTCAATAGCCATGGTATGTTCCCTCACAGAACAAAGTCAGGCTATGAATATTAAAGAAACAAAACCTTCGCCTTCCTGTCCTGAGAACAGTTCTGAGGCAGAGCCTTGTTCAAATAGTGACAGCCAGTCCACTACTCTCTTGGTGGTGGCATCTATGAAAAAGCTCCTGGAAGAATCTCTTAGCTCGGTGGGTGACAGTAATAGCTCTTCTAGAGATAAAGTTGAGCTTTTGCCTTGTAAAACTGAAGATAAACCCTTTCTTCCAGAGGAGAAAGAAACAGATAGAAAGCCTGACCTTACAACACCTCAGGAAATCTCTGTAGACACTTACTCTGCTGTAGTGGTCAAACAGAGTCCATCTCCTTGCCATTCTCCCCTGCAGGCACATGACTTTTCTTCTGATAGTACTGTCCTTTCATGCCGAGACTCCTCACTTCAACTTCCTTGTCCTTCTACTTGCTTGAGTAAAGATCCAGGAGATGAAAGATGTGATCTGCCTGCGGCTGTATGTGTGACCCCCTTACACAGGGGCAACTCAGTACAAAGTGGCAAAACTTCAGGACCCCAGCGGAACTTTCCTTCTCGGAGCCGTGGAGGTCAGCAGCTGAATGAGAACAGTGAGCTCCAGAGAAAGCGAGAATACTGGCGAGTAATGAAAAGGCAACAGAGAGCAAGGAAGGCCAAAGAGATGGAGAGAGGAAAAGCTGCTCTCCATCCTCCTCAGGTATTTATCTTACTTCAGTTACGTGCATTATGGAGAGATTACTTTTGCTATAAATGTAAATAAATTGAATATCAAGATCTTTTTTTTTTTACCACCATTCATCCAATACAGAGGAAATGTGGCCCCTCTCAAGTCATTCACCTGCCTGTGGCTCAGAAGATGAATCGTACAGACCTCAACAATCCTGTTATTTTACCCAACGTCACGTCACGTCCCACTCGGCATGTGTTAAGTCCCACTGCGTCATCTAACCAACAGCCATCAAATGAGGCGAGGCAGCATTTGTTTGAAGGACAGAAGGGTAAGACTAAATTTCCAGAGGTATTTCAGGTGAATAAATGGCAGCTACAGGTTCAGGGAAACGTTCCTACTTCAGCCATCAGACCAGGTACTGTGACCTCCATGCCGATGAATCATGTGAAGCTGCCAGATCCTCGAATACAGACTAGAGGGTCCTCAATGACCAAGTTAAAAAGTGATCAACGCCAATTAAAGATAACTGCAAATCAAGAACTAGAGCCTGATGACATTATTCAAAGAAAGAGGATGCACTGGAGAATAAAGAAGCAGGAGCAGCGAGCTCGGAAGGCAGCACGGGAAAGAGAGCTCAGCCACCAGACAACGCTCAACCAGTCGAGACAAAGCTGGGCAAACAACATTACACATGTAGTTCAAAGGTAAGTAAATATGTAGAGGTTGTTTACGGTGATTCAGGGCAGAAATCTATGCTTGGAGAATTTAACTGACTAATTCACGAAAGTATAAGGAACTAATGAACAAGGACCTACTTCTAATTACAGTTAAAGCCAGAATATTATTGGATAAAAATGATAAAACTTTGGAGTCAGCGTGAATCTGTCCAGAACTGGCAGTTCTCCGTAACTTGGTGCTAACTCTGTGCCCAAAAATCGGCACATCATTGTCAGATTATTCACTGTAGATGTTATTGAACAACTGCATGTGTAAAGCACGTCTAGAAAAATCGAGTAGAAATGAACAGGGAAGTTTAGTCTTCTCTTCAGCTGCCAATTCAAGTGAAGCAAGTCAGACTTCCCTGTTGACGTCTACCATGTTTTTGGGTGGGTGGATGTGGGTTGTGTTGGTAAGTGGAAACAAACTAAGAAAAGAAGAAGCTGAGAGTAACCATGGTGAAAAATATTTATTTTCAAGCTGTTCTCTCAGTTGCTCCAGCAGGGTTCAGGAAACTGTCCTGGTCCATAGAGAAGGAGGGGGACATTCAGATACACTGATAAAATACAGATTGTGTACTGAAAGACATCAGGATTGGATAAATCATCTAGGTTATTTACGTTTGAGTTAAACTATTAGATGCTGCTTTTTAGCCAAGTGAATTGGGCAAGCATGGAAGCTTTGACTTGCCTAGTGGGCTTACTAATCAATTTAATCTTTGTCCACATAAAAAAAAAAGGAACTGCTTGGCAAACCAGTGCAAGATGGGAGTGGCTTCATATAGTCCCCTCACAAAGTATTGGAATGGAGAGGGAGAGGCCAATTCTATTGTTTGTTATGCACTGAAGACATTTGGGTTTGAGGTCAAAAGATGAATGAGGCAGTCGATCAGAATGTTACCTTTCGTTTCCGGATGTTTACATCTAGACATGTGTTAACCAACTTAAACAGCACCCTTGGTGACAAACCACCCAATTTTTAGGCAAGCAAAAAATATCAGAACAGATGGGCTAAGTATAGGTAATCGTATGGGGCCGAGTAAAATTAAGGATTAATTTCACGAGTGATTTTCGAAGTTTTGAAAATGAGGGCAATTTCAAAACTTTGAAATCACGAGTGAGGTTGATCCTTAATTTTACGAGGAACCATATGATTACTTGTTTATAATATATAGGGCCAACTTCATACTTCGAAAGCCATTCAAGTTCAATCAAGGCACAAGACTATCTTGCACGTTTGAATCAGTTTCTAAAGCGTCTTTCATCATGATGTGGCAACACGACACAAGGATTTTGAAAGTGGTTTACAAAATTTTATTGGAACTTCTTTACAAAAGCGATTTTATTGACAAAATCTGCTAATTTTTGTAACCGTAACCAAGCAACGAACTAGCCAATAGCATTTCAGAAATACAGCCCTGTGTTAAGGAAAAAAGCCCTCCTTTATCGACCAATCAGAATTGAGTAATTTGACCCTATGTATTATAAAAGTAAATAATGTTTGGTTAAATTTCTAAAGACGCCTTTATTTGTCACACACAGACTCGAGCACAGACTTAAACACAGTGAAATTTAACCCATCTGAAGCAGTGAACGCACACAAGTGAGCAGTGAGCACACATACATACCCAGAGCAGTGGGCAGCTATGCTACAACACCCGGGGAGCAGGTGTGGGTTAGGTGCCTCGCTCAAGGGCACTTTAGCCCAACCTCAGGCCAAGGCTGCCCCATGTGAACCTAACCGCATGTCTTTGAACTGTGGGGGAAACTGGAACACCCGGAGGAAACCCACGCAGACATGGGGAGAACATGCAAACTTCACATAGAAAGGCCCCCGTCGGCTGCTGGGCTCAAACCCGGGACCTTCTTGCTGTGAGGTGACAGTGCTAACTAACCACTACACCACCGTGCCGCCCTATTTCCCTCGCTTGCAATAACTGCGTCAAGCTGGTGACCCACTGACCTCAACAAACTGTTGTATTCTTCTTCTGTGATGCTTTTCCAGGCTTGTTCTGCAGTTTCTTTCAGTTGTTATTTGTCTTGGAGGGTTTTACCCTTTAGTATCCTCTTCAGGAGGTGAAATTCATGCTTAATTAGGTTAAGTTCTGATGATTGGCTTGGCCAATATATACCTTTCACTTTTCCCCCCGGGTGAAGTCCTTTGTTATATTGTCAGTGTGTTTTGGGTCATTGTCTTGCTGCATGATGAAGTTCCTCTTATTAAGATTGGTGTTTCTTTGTAAATTGGTAGGGGTCATTCCATGTCAATTCAACTAGAGCCTCATGCCTTACATCATCAATTTTGCTTAAAAAATCAGGCTTGCACCTTTAATGTTTTTGGAGAGCACTGGCAAGATATTTTGCCCAGTTTTGCTTCTGTTACTAAAATATAGCCACTTAATCCAAGGGGTGTGTGTGTGTGTCAAATTTTTATTAATTTTTCTTCATTCTGGAAGAAAAAATTATATCCACTTTTGGGTACTGCAGACAGCTCAATTTTTTTCCCTGGGCCCTCGGGCACCCATACCTTTTGAAAAATTTCCAAAAAGCTTTCTTCATTTTGACTTCTTTCTTTCTATAAAAGTTCTAAAATGAAAAATATCACAATGACGTGAATTTGCGAATGTTGTTTTTTTTTTTACTAGTTTTAAAGAGCTGTTTTCTAGAACACTAAGCAAGTCTCAGACATGCCACTTGGTGACCAAAGTCTCAGTAAACTTTTCAGGCCAGGGCTATGTTAATATAGTTCTAGGATAGCATATGGCTGATATTGAGGTGCCCAAAGTTGGCACCAACTGGAAAATTAACAAATTTGCCATATTTCATGGGGGGTCCAGCTCAGAAGGTCCACAACTTAGCAATTTGGAAAGTTGGGTACATTTAGAGTAGTAGCTAAGGCCTAACATACTGTATGTGAAAACTGGAAATGGAAAAATGTTCCCTGTGGTTTAATGAAGCATTGCTTCTATCTATATATTTACAATGTGAAATCCACTAAATTGCATGTTCAGGCATGTTTGTGGTATTATAATAGAGCCTACAAGATAGCTGCATCCCCTAATATATTATTCTCTGCTTGTAATTTTACTTGGTGAGCAATATCATTTCTGAAAACTGTCATCTTGGACCATAAATATCTGACGCTAGGCTTTAAAAAAGCTTGTCAATAACTATATAATGTGACTTGGATTTGGCCGTTACAGCAGCTGCTGATAAAATGTGTACAATAATCACATACTTTTTGTCTTGCACATTTTTCTTCTAATAGTATTATTACTCATATATATAAAATTAATTCTTATATGCTGCTTATAATTCCCTCTGAAATGTCTATGTAATGCGTCTATGTTGTTCCAGTACCACAATATTTCCAGGCATTTCGCTGATTTAATTAATTAATTAATCAATTTTTTTATTTACAATTTTTTTATTTATACATAGGTACAAGTATCACTGCATTACACATGAGTTTACCGATAATTTATCTCTTACAAACATTGTCATATCATCAGATAATTAGCTGATTTTCATTATTTGGCCACTAATTTCAATGCTTTCAGTGTCATGTAAAAATCCAATAACTATACCATGACAAACCATCCAGTAAAACAAAAAGGAAACATTTTCCATTGCCAGTTTTCACATATGTGAGGCATTAAACCCTACTCTAAAGATACTCAACCTTATAAAAATTGCTAAGTTGTGGATCTTCTGAGCTGGACCCCCCATGAAATATGGCAAATTTGTTAATTTTCTATCTGGGGCCAATTTTGGGCACTTAAATATCAGCCATATGCTATCCTAGAACTATATTAACATAGCCCTGACCTGAAAAGTTTACTGAGACTTTGGTCACCAAGTGGCATGTCTGAGACTTGCTTAGTTTTCTAGAAAACAGCTCTTTAAAACTAGTTAAAAAAAAACACTCAAATTTGTCATTGTGATTTTTTTAATTTTAGAATTTTTATAGAAAGAAAGAAGTCAAAATGAAGAAAGCTTATTGGACATTTTTCAAAGGTATGGGTGCCTGAGGGCCCAGGGGGGAAAATTGGGCTGTCTGCAGGTATAAAAACCCTTTAAAAAGCCTCCAGAATGAAGAAAAATTAATAAAAAATGAACATGAGATGTATCATGAACTTTCTCACGCACACGGACATGATCGTTCTGTCCTGTAGAGCCATGCTCGCACACGTGGGCATTCATTTGTCTAGCGATGTACCTTGAGATTTTTTTTTTCATATCTTTTGGCAGAAAACACCTCACAGTAGACCCTCAGAAAGTTTCTGTTTAAAGAATTTCCCCAACAGGATATAAGTTTTCTTTGAGGCTGCAAAACCATTTACCCGCGTCCGAACACCTGAAAGGACGGCAGATATTTCGTTTTATTCAGACGCTGATTCTGCATTTAATTTTGATGTTAATGATGTTAATAAAGTGTCCTGTGGATTGATTAAATTAAATTAAACTGTCGTTGTGCAGGGTACGGGGAAAAAAACAATGAAATGCAGTTAGCATCAAAGCAGAAGTGCAAAACGCAGTATTATTTACAGATAAGTGCCAGAAGTACTGTAAGTACTGCAGCATCGTGATACTATAGATTACAGTATACAGATCTGTTTATGAATATTTAAATGTATATTTACAGAGAGGAAACGGACATGTGATTCAAGAGTACGCGAGGCTGTATGTCGTTAGCCTGATAGCATAATTGCCCAAGTCATTTTTTGGCCAAATTGTGATATCTGCCTGACTTTACTCTCCTCCCACGGCTCACCCTGCCGTATCGCCGATGTCCTCAGCCTATCAGAACGCATTTTACAGTCCAAAATCACTATCTGCAGCCTTCTCTTTGACTTAGGCCTCATTGAACGGCGTACCATCAAAGATATTCACGCTCCACGTGATTACATCGTCGCCTTTGAGACTGCACGTTCGCATCCATCCCCATACACGGCGACCCAGCTCTACCACAATGACTTCGTGAAGTTATCTGGGGCCTGTGTCACCAACATTCATCCAGGCAGAAAAGTTAGCGACCCCACAGTCCATGACCTTCGGGCTCGCCAGTCCTTGGCAGATGGTTGAATCTGGCACAAGTTGGATTTTGAGTCTGACTGGGAGGACCTACCTCAGCGACTCGGCATCCCCGAAGAACCGATCCACTGGGTCCCAGTCTTTCCTGCCCAATTGCCAATTACTCTCAGGAAATGCAATGACTTGCAGGCAATGAAACCAGTACTACCAAGAGTGGTCCACCAGTACCATGACAACCTCCCTCATCAGTAGACAGTGTGAAAACGAGTTCACACAGCACCTGAGTAGGAACCAAAGGGTTGAGGTCAGACAGGTAACACAACTTGGTTATGTTTAGGAAAGTAAAACTATTTTTCTATGTTATGTTTGAATTGATCTGTAAGAGAAAGTTTGCCGAAGTCATGGCACATTAAGCTAAGTCACTTTTATTTCTTATGCAATTGACGGTCTTTTTTTTTTTTGTAAACTTGTTCACACATCTTGTTGAACTTACTGTTACAAAATCAATAAAAAATACCAATGTGCTCGCTAAAAATGTTTTTTTTCTTGTTTTCCGACTTAATTAAACGTATCCCCCGCCCACTTGTGTCCGCCAACCAGGAGACTTAATCAAACGCATGCCCCACCCACTTGTGTCTGCCAACCAGGAGACTTAATCAAATGCATGCCCCGCCCACTTGTGTCTGAGACATTGAATTTTCTCAGAAGGCGGGAAGAAGTGGGCTGAGGTCAGACTGTGATAAATTAACGAACGAATAAGAGAGGAATTTCAACATGCAGGGCTGAAGTTTGTTGGCGTTAAATAACCATCGCTTGTACAGGAACGTTATGTCGTTACAACACTGACCCACTTTTACCGTGCCGAGTGCCGCCTGTAGCCGCTAACACATGCTCATTAGCTCGCTGTCGAAAGTGCAAAGACCTTCAATCACTCTGTGTAAATCAGAAAATGGCGCAACTTCCTCTGTCGCCGTCACTGGACAAGCACAGACTCGTCTTGAGTTTTGAGCCGATTGCAGCAGGGCGGCGCTGCGGCCGGAGGTAAAACACGATAGTTTAAGTTTGTTTAAATTTAAACAATTGTATTTATACAATTATATATATGTATGTTTAATTATATATATGTATATGTACCATATGTATATGGTATATGGGGGATGCTTAGTCTAGGTAGTACCTCCTCTCTTGGTCTGTCGGATGCTCATGTCAAATGGGGCATCGTACCAGGGGCGTTGGTCCTGGACTGGCTCCTCAACTCTCACATTTTGGCTCCTCGAAGGCAGTTTGTGCACACTGCCGGCCATACCCTGGGAACCCACTCGACAGTGGAGCTAAACTTATGTGGGGGGCCAGCCCTTTTCAGGGCTGGTACGCTGTGGGGGACGCTCACCCCAAAGTGCATGAAGTCTGTAACGGCTGAGAGGGCGGAGGATCACCACAAGGAGGAAACGGCCTCAAAGGCGGAACCAGCAAGGTGTGTGGGGACCAGAGGGCACACCGGAGCGCATGTAGGAGAGTGGCCACCTGCCGGTTGAGGAGTTGCGACCCGACCGTACACAATAGCAACAGAAAATCTATGACTATGGAGATGATACAAACGAAAGAAAACGAAACCAGCTCTTCTCTGAGAGCTCCATCTGCACTTTGCAGTAAGGATGACGCTGGAGCCCCAAACCCAACGGGGAGGACTGCAGCTGAGCGGGGAAGGAGGAGAAGAGCACCCTTCTTGAACTGCCGACGACCTAAGCTAGTGGGCACGTTTAATGTCCGCACGGCCAGGGAAGACAGCACTCAGGAGGAAATAGCCTTTAACTTTAAAGAATGGGGACTAGACATTCTGGGCATACAGGAACACAAAATAGTACACGGTGAGCCAGTAAGACAAGTCAACTTAGAGGGACTCTGTATGATAACAACCTCAGCATGGAGAAATGAGAGGAATGCAGCCTGTGGGGGAGTAGGAGTGTTGCTGAGTCAGGAGACAGCCAAGGCGATACGCTGCATCAAGCCGGTCAGTGAGAGAACACTGATGGTCCAGCTGGAGGGAAATCCAACTACAACACTGGTGATAACTTACTCAGCCACCAACTCCTCAACTGATGAAGCAGTAGACAGCTACTACACTGACCTGAGGCAGCTTCTGGACAACCTGACATCGCACACCTTCACCATTGTGCTGGGAGACATGAATGCCAGAGTAGGAAGGGACCAGGCCAAATACACCTACCACGAGCAGACAAACAGGAATGGCCAAAAGATGATGGAGCTAGCTCAAGAGAAGGATCTCGTGGTCACTAACGTCTCCTTTAGAAAGAACAGAAGAAAGCTCTGGACATACAGAAACCCGAAGAAGAAGTTGTACCAGCTTGACTATATACTGGTGAAAAGGAAGTGGAGAAACAGTGTGAAGAATGTGGAAGCGTACAACACCTTTACTACTGTGGGCTCAGACCACCGAATTTTGGTTGCAAGGGTGCAGCTCAGCCTGAGGGCCAGTGGGAGGAAGCCAGAGCAAAGGATACGGTACGACTGGGCCAGATTTAGAGAAGAGAAGGAACTCCAGGAAAAGTACTCTGTTGTCATCAGAAACCGATACGCAGCACTCAGTGCAGAGAAGGAAGATACA
>JAPEIY010000001.1:24061500-24072604 GCA_026122135.1 Cathorops aguadulce | reverse complement strand
GAGATTTGTAAATTATTGCATTCCATTTTTATTCACAATTTGTACTTTGTCCCAACTTTTTTGGAATCGGGGTTGTACAGTACACCAGAACTACTATGCCACATAAAATGCACACGACTACTGCTAATGGATTCTTTAAAACATAATTAGCCTTACATTAGTAACGTTATTCTGTCTTCTTGAAGTAAAGGCTTCAGCGTGTAAACACCCCCCGTGAGTGAACTCTGTGATTTTGGTTTTATGTTTGACAGGTGGATGCTATGAAGGTTGGAGCCAAAGAAATGAAGAAGGCTTACAAGAACGTGAAAATTGATCAGATTGAGGTAAACACAGTCTTTTCTATTTTCCATACAACATTACCCATCTGCAGAAAACTCTCTTCCTTTTACTTTGTACTGATGCATGCTTAAACTCAAGTATATAAAATTGACCAGTGATGTGCTCTAAACATGTGTTTGTGAGAGACATGGCTAAAGCTTAATGTGGGTTGTAGGATCTTCAAGACCAGTTGGAGGATATGATGGAGGATGCTAGTGAAGTACAGGATGCTCTGAGCCGCAGCTATGGAACGCCAGATATCGATGAAGATGATCTAGAAGCAGGTTAGTACATGAAGTATAGAGTCATACCACCTGGGCATGACTAATCTTTTATGCCTCTGCCACTGAGTGGTGTTGGCATTATGGTTTCAAGTTTTCAGTCTGTCCAAGATTTGTTAGCTATCAATGAGTGGTTCTAGGGTTTATATGGAATTCTCATGTTTCTATGCACAGAATATTCCAGTTTTCACGCTTATTCCGAAAGACAATATTCCTACTAAGCTGTTTGCATGGGCAATGAAAATGAATATTCCACTAAATTTCCTGTTTAAAGGCTGAGAAATGTTTTTTCTTTGTGCTAAAACAGAATAGCAGTTAAATTCGGCGAGGTTTATTTGAGTCCCTGGACCGAGGCAACTATTCTCTAAGCCACACTGTGGCAGATATATTCGCAGACAAAAGCTGAGTAAATTTAGCTCTTTTAGAACCGCAAGTAGCAGACGGGAGCTGTGTGACATCACAGGTGTGCATTGGCCATGAACAACAACATGGGCGACCAAAGCAAGCAGGAATTTAGTGAGGGAGAAATTTCAAGTTTTAGTAGTTTTTCATCAGTTCAAGTTGATGACCGCATACTGACAGAAGAAGTGGCCAGCAATAGGGAAGAAGAGACATGTATCGAACCGTAACGATTTGAGACAGAATTGTTTGATGAGAGCAGGGTCAGTGACAATGATGAACTTGAGGACGATCATGAAGACCGACTTGCAAATATGGAATGGTAAGCTTTCCAAAACGTTCTTAGATATAGAAGAGACTTAAAAAAAAAAAAAGATTGGTATGCTAGCCTAGTACAGCTACAGCTGATGGTCTTCAGTTCAACTTTTCCGTGGCCGTGCATAGCCTTTCGTTGGCAGTAGACCTCCCAGTAAATGTGCGGGGGGGAGTTAATGACTGGAATTTGAAGATTCGTTCCTCAAGTTAATGGTATTACAGTATATTTGAAACAAAATGCTTTGCAGTTCATTGTAGCAAAGTCTTGACTAATTAGTGATTTCCTTTTCCCAAAAGATAACGGTACAGGGCCATTCTCTCCATGGCATTTGTGTTGCTGCATCTGGCAGCAATACATTGCTTTCTGGGTGCTTTCCCCTTTTGTTTTCCCTCTCTCCCCCTTCTCAATCAGTCATAGATTGTAGTTTAAAGATTTGTCTCTCTTTCTGTGTCATGTTCTGTCAAGTTTCCGTCAAAATGAACATAATCTAGCAGAGTCGGACAGAAGCTACATTGTGTGGATGTAAGTGGAAAAACCGCCAGTAAAACCACTCACTCCTGACATCACGCAAAAGCCAGCTAATAATGATGACGTTGGTACCAGGATTCCCTTGGTGGGAAATTTAAACTCAATTCTGAATATTTACGACGTGGGTTTCAGTGATAAGTTTTCATTGTCAGAACTTGTACTATTATCCAAAGGGGTACATTTCTCTCAGCCTTTAAATGCAGCCATGCACACTCTGATTAATGTAAAATACCCCATCTTGGTTTGCGTACAACACACAGCTGAACATAGACAAGAGGCTGTGTGTCTCAAACTGCCGTAAAAACCCCAATTGAGACCCAAAATTTGAATGTGCTATATACAGCTCCGAAAACCTGAATAATATCCGCGTATCCTACATGTCTTAATCAGAAAATGCTAAATTTGGAATAAAGTTGCCACCTGATTGACGAACTGCATAAATGAGTAGGTGTACAGGTTTTCCAAAGACAGTAAATGGTGTGCTTTTGGATATTACTACCATGTAAGCTACTAACACAAAGGACTAGACTTGGTGCATCCTAATTGAGTCCCTTTTAATCATTATCCATTGATGGATATGTGGGATGTTTGTTAGAGCTGGATGCACTTGGCGATGAGCTGCTTTTGGACGACGACAGCTCTTACCTTGACGAGGCCTCCTCAGCACCAGCTATACCAGAAGGCACTCCAGGAGAGAGGAGCACCAACCGGGTAATAACAAACACCAGATGTATTTGATGTTCGTTACTTTTAATTCACCTTGCCAAGAAAATCAGTTGAATCAATTTGACATGTATTCATTTTTCCCCGACACAGGATGGTGTTCTGGTTGATGAATTTGGACTTCCTCAGATTCCAGCATCATAAAAAACAAAACGAAGAACCTCTTATCTCCCTTAAACTTATGCATCTGGCATGTAAAAACACTGCGATTTCTTGCATTTACAATTTTTTAAGAAAATTCATATAAGATCAAGTGCTCTGGGGTTAAAGACAAACGAAGTATTCATAATCGCAAACACAGACAGTCTTTATCTATCGCCCTGCTTATTTTCTTGTTTCATAAGGAATGTAGTCACTAACTAAATGTCAGGAATAATCATTAAGGTCTGTAGTTACAATAATTTGATTTACCTTTAATTATCATATACAATTCTTTTGTATTTTGTTTCTAAGTACCTCATTGACTTTGTACAGCAACAATGGGTTGCCATCTTTCAACAAATAAATTATTCTATATTTGACAATGTGGGTACAAGCTTGGATTGCCTTGAAAAGGTGCTGCGTTTCTTCTTCATGAACAGAGCTGTACAATCTGAGGATGACCAGCCGATGCATATTTGATTACCTGAAACGGGCCATTTACTGTTCTTTTAAAGGAATTAAATGTCATTGAAGCAAATAATTCCACAAGTCTGTGTGAAATTAGCATTCCCAATTTGATAAATGACATTTTTGAAAGCATTGGTTATTTTCCTTTATTTGAACAAATAATTTATACAGCACTTGTCATTCAAGTTTAAAAAAATACATGAGACTATAAACTAGGGCATCATTTAAAAAGGAACAGCAGTATAAGGCATTACGTTCCTCGTCATGTAATGCTGACTTATCTGTTTCTCTGTCAAATACATTTTAGAAGATGGTGAACAGAGGCTGTTTTGTGAGTCTAGTATCACAGAATGCTCCATATATTAGAGAGAGTGACGCTGATGTGAAACCTGCTGCACGTAGAAAACAAGTGATCACCAGCTGAGTCGGTATGTGTGAGGGAAAATCTTCTTGTGCAGGTACTCAACTGTGTTTACCTTGCCCTTCAGGTTTTCAAACTCGTAATAGGGAATCTAAAGAGAAATATTTTTAGACCTTAAGCACAGGTAAGGTTTGCTCTATGCACATTCTATTTTGGGTTTAAACAAGAACCATCTTCCCAATATTAATCTGTTTTTCTTATTATTCTAGCCAACAAGAATTAGAAAATAATCTCAGGATTGACTATATAATAAACAGAATATTAAAAAAAAAAAACAGTATGGAAAATGAGGGAACAAATCCAACCACTGCTATTTTACATATTAATACAAACTGGAATAAATGAATGGGTAAAAAGCAAACATTATACCTCATTCTAAAACTAGGCTTAACCGTTGCGCTGCGCAAGTGTATCCCCCATACGCCCTGTCACTTTGAAGGTAAACAGACAAAACCCCACCTGGACAAAACATTTTTGCACAAAAATGCCCATCAGATTCGAGAATTTCAAGATATCATCACAGTTTTCGATAGGCGTTGAGCTCTAACCCATATAACTGTGCTGTGAAAGTTTGAAAGAAATCCAATAAGAATTGCAAGTTGTAGAGCGTTTACAAGCAAGTGTCTGCGGATGCGCAATCGACGCAAATCCATAGTATCCCCATACGTCGTATGGAGGATACAACTATATGCTTAGAACAGAGCACAGTGAGGACACTCACCTGAACAACTTCATATCCCAGAATCTTTAGGTGTCGCTGCTTGATGACCTCCTTCCCCAGAAGGTGTCTGGCATTAGCAGCAAAGCGCGTGGGCCCGTCAATACAAACAGCAATTCTGAGTGTGAAGGCAAAGATATGCTTATTAACAGTCCCAAACACTAGTATACTCTAAAATATACTCTTATTACCTTTTATATACTTCAACATGACTGGCAGGTAAGACACAGCCATCTTCATCTAGTTTTATCTCCACATCTGAAGAAAACCAGTTGGACAGTTATTATCTGTTTGCTTCTGTAATCCAGCACATTTGGAACTGAAACAAAAGCACTGGCTGTATGAGGTAATGTTGAACCACTAATTTTAAAAACTCACAGTTTACATTTTCCCACTTTTGCCTTTATTCTATTTTATATGAATCTAGTGTGCTGGAATACATAGCTAATACAACAAATTTCTCACTGTACATTTAACAATTTTTCCATGAAATCGAGTCATACGTGAGGTCGTGCCGAACTGGCTATAAGCCATGTATGACAAGACTGCATGGAGTAATTGTTTTATTATATCCACATTCACTAGATTTTGAGAAACAGCATTTTTATTTTTTGTGAATTTGATAATTTTGTGCAAAATGTCTAACAAAATAATTTCCGCTTAGGCAGACTTGTTAACCTATGGATGGCTGCACAAATTGACTTGTGTTGTCATGCCAAGGTATAGAATAGCTTTACCTTTATGCTTAATTCTTCCTTGGACATTGCAGTTATGTAATTTTCAAACTACTTTGAGCTTTTAAGCCAGTCTAAAAAAATTCAACACATATTTTAATGCTTAAAGATAAAGAATATAAACAACTCATTGAAATGATAGCAATTTGTGGAAAAATATGACAATTCTTGAAAAAAAATGTTCTTACCATCAAATACCTTTTTATTCCATAGTTTCTTATTGGGTTTTTTGGGTTTTGTTTTCGAGTAGAGTTTTCATTTCGTCCTTGGTTGGTTCAGCAACCGGCGCCGCCATTTTGTTTTTCTCTGCTCATGGTATATGAGCTGGTAGTAGAGAAGCCAATCAGAGTGTGCAATTGCTCATATCCAGTGAATGTGGACAGAATAAATAAGCATATTTATTGTGTAAGATACCATAAGGACTAGAATGAGCTGGTTTAATTACAGTGCAACTGCATATTCTACCACACGCATATGTAGTTAAGGTTTTGTTTTTTTTGGTGGATGTCTGCATACCCTACCAAGTGTATAACAGTATGGTGTAAGGACTCTGGAGGCAAAGTAAGTCCGATCCCCCAGCAAATCCACTAATCTGTTCTTCACCCTATTATAGAGATGAGGATCCACCAGACTCTCCAAAGAACATCCAGGAAACAGAAATGACTTTACTCGCAGCTTGGGTAAAAACTGTGGACCCTAAACATAATCATGCAAAAGGAAGACTCAGTATTGAAGGAATTTTTTTAAAAACTTGGAATATTGGTTTAAATGTGCAGGATGCAAAAATACACACCTGATAGAATGGACATTCCAGTTTCATTGTCATGTAGAGCTGTGTAAGCTGAGCCAGTACCCCCTGATCCATTACATTGCCCTCTGACAGAATACAGGACAGGATACTCCAATTTATTAATAATAATATTAATGTACATGCACACATCCACTCAGTTTCTATTTTAAGTGCACCTCACTTGTAGCTACACTCACTCGCCATTTTATCAAGAACACATCCTGTCCATGTGCTGTGTAGGTATACACTTCACTGTTTCATGTTAGTATAAAGCAACTGTGAATAGACGACTGGATATGGTGGAGGAAATGGGGTTGTGGTTTGTGTGATGCTGGGAGGAATGATATGGTATGCTTTTATATACAAAGTTACTAGCTAGCAAATTTTTAGCTCCTTCTAGCTTGTTCATCAATGGAAAGGAAACATCACACGACCCCTGCTGATTACATGACTCTGTGTGTGTATATATGTCTGCGTATACAAAAGTGCTGAGAGCACAATATCCCCCACTAGCAACTGCCATAATTCTGGTAAAATGCAACTGAATTGAACGAAATTACAATATGCGTATTTGAC
Organism: Cathorops aguadulce; assembly: GCA_026122135.1. NCBI lineage: Eukaryota > Metazoa > Chordata > Actinopteri > Siluriformes > Ariidae > Cathorops > Cathorops aguadulce. The sequence goes on along the minus strand of JAPEIY010000001.1, from coordinate 24,066,191 downwards.
ATATAACAAAGAATCCTGTCAAGTTTTGTGAAATTCCTCCAAAAATTGTTAGAGGAGTCAATTTCAGAAGGTGAGTACCCTTCCTGGGACGGACGGACATCGCCACGATATAATCCCCCTTCGGGCCTTTCGGCCAGCGGGGGATAAAAATTTGTGAGGGAAGTTGATTTCGGAAAGCAAGCGCACCTTGATGAAGTTGCCAAAGTACAAGTTTGTTAATAATCAAGGGCATAACTCTGGTAAAATTTGGCCAAATTAAACAAAATTTCAATATGCGTATAACTGTCAAAAAGCCTTTTGCCAAGTTTGGTGAAATTCCTCCACAAATTGTGAGAGGAGCTGATTTCAGAAGAACGTACACCCTCATGAAATTGTCAGAGTACAAGTTATTTAATCAAGGGTCAAAACTCTGGTAAAATTTTCACAAACGAAATTAAATCGCAATATGTGTATTACCGTCATAGAACAAGGCCTTTTGCCAAGCTTCTAGAAATTCCTCCAAAAATTGTGAGAGGAGTTGATGTCAAAAGGCAAGCACACCTTCATGAAATTGTGAAAGTACAAGCTTGTCAATCAAGGGCCACAACTCTGGTAAAATACAACTGAATTGAACAAAATATGCATACTACCGACATATAACAAAGAATCCTACCAAGTTTCCTGAAATTCCTCCACAAACTGTGAGAGGAGTTGATTTCAGAAGGAAAACACTCATTAAATTGTCAAATTATAAATGTTGTTAATCAAGGGCTGTAACGCTGGTAAAATGTGACCCAATTTAACGAAATTACAATATGTGCATTACCGACATATAACAAAGAATCCTACCAAGTTTCCTGAAATTCTTCCACAAATTGTGACAGAAGTTGATTTCAGAAGGTGAGCACCCTTCCCGGGACAGACATCACCATGACATACTGTAATCCCCCTTCGGGCCTTTAGGCCAGCGGGGGATAAAAACACTGGATTTTTAAATCTAGTGTACACTAACTAGCCACTTCATTATACTCCTGTACCTAGTTTGCAGGTGTACATCCACTGTTGGAGAGATATTTTTGGTTAGTAAACTCAACCCAGTAGAGACACTGTGGTGTTTATAAGTGCACCTATATTGTGTATATATATATTTTTTTAAATGGCCAAACTGGTACAAGATAGACCCTCTTACCCTGAAGTTTCTGTAGGAAGAATGGACTGAAGACCTTTGAGACAAAGTTGAGTGGAAATCTCTGTAGAAGAGTACAAGCATGTAGCAATTCAAGCAGAGATCGAGGATGGAAGTGCGAAAAACGTGCATTCAGGACAGACTCCACCTTCTGGAAAAGTCGACCAGCCTCCTGAGGTACATATCCCACTACTCCCAGTGCCACTATCTGCCGAGATACCTGTTCCGTGGTGTACTCATCTGCTCTGTACACAAAGCTTTCAGCCACTGCGTCAAAAACAGGAGGAGAAAAAATTCGCCGGCGCCCAAAATATTGCATTACTCTCGTTACTGTCTCAGGATGAGCCGTAAAGGCTATTTTGGGTACGTGACGTTCCAGAGCCTCAATGAGAAAGTGATCACTGTGTCCATAGTGCATAAGTGCAGACAATACAGTCGACAGTTCTGTATCTGCAAAGTTTGGCACATGACGCACAGCCTGTTTGCACAAAGCAATCACCAGTGGGAGTGCCTGTGTTTGGCCCAGCATCATAAGAGCTCCTAATGTTTCGCTGACTGTTACAGGATCCATTCTTGAGGCAAGTCTGAAGGCTCGAGTGTTCATTTCATTCAGCAATTCCTGATAACGTCCGCCCTCACCCAACCCTGCAGCTAGCATTTTATAGACGGAGATCAGCTCACTTGGACTCCAATGAGCTGGATCTTTGTTCTGGATCTGCCTCATAGCCTCCTCTAGGTTACCACAGTCAGGCCCGTCTACTGTGAAAAGCGCTTGCACTAACTCGCACAGAATCTCAATGTTCAAGCGGCCTGTGTTTAGCCGTACCTGGCTCTCGGACATCAATCTCATCACCAAGCAACTCTGTGGGTCTAGATAGAGACGCGTACAGCCCAGCAGAGCTCTTACCACCAACTCGTCTTCTAGCTCACCAGCGTCTTCTTGTAATCTCAGACACATCTTGTTTAAAGTCGGATCAGACAGCAGCACCTCTGGCTCCCTAAGTCCTCTGGCTCCGTCCTGTTCCAGATCAGCCAGTCGGTGGAGAACAGCAACAGCACCTGCATTTGAGAGATGTCGCGTGGAGTGCACAAGGTGCAGCACTTGCTGAGAAGTCATGTAGGAATAAAGGCGCTCTTTAAAGGCACGTTCCTCATCAGAGCTCAGGCCATGCAACAGAGAGGTTAGAGCTCCTCCTGTAGAGGGGTCACGGGGAAGACAGATAGATCCGGCTACAAGAAAGAGAGGCTCACGGGTTGTGATGCACAATTGCCTTTTTCTCACGTTTCCCTCTCTCCCAGAGAGAGAATGACAGCAGTCTTGAAACAAGGCGAGAATACCAGGAGCCCACACATGTCTGGCACACACATTCAGAGTAGTGGGAGAGTGCAGATGGGGAAGAGTCACTTGCCTCAGCATGTGCAGCCTCTGCACCACTTTCAGAGCCATGAAAGTGTGTTATGACATCCTTCACCTACAGTGATAAAAAAAAAAGGAACCAATCAGAAGTAGATATCACCTTCATTTTCAAGTGCAGTGTTTCCCAACCCAGACCTTGTGAACCACTAGAGGTTCCATATCTAAACAATCCCAACTCTTCTGCACTACCAACCCTGTTCAATGTTCTCGATTGCTTCATTCAAGCATATACAGAAAGATAATGCTGAGATGGTGCTTGGGGACTGGCTTGAAAAACACTGCCCGACTGTACATTTACATGCTAATGCTCGAGGGAATTAAATCCCTTAAACTCACATTCTTACTCTTGTATCTATACCCTGTTTTTATATAGTGAGTGAATAATGGAAGTCATGACAGGCAACCAAACATAATCTGGGTTTACTGTGCTCATTATGATGATGATGATAATTTACACCTTGAGAGTAGCAGCAGACAGTGTTGCTACTGATCTCTTTGCGCATGATGTCACACATTATGTGATAATTCCACCTGGTGGTCAGAGACACCATCTTTCGTGTACTAAGCAAGGCTTAATTCAATATGGTTCATTTGTGCACTATTTTTGGTTGTTCGAATCGAAAAAAAGATAAAAGGTATTACCATCTTCCGCTATCAAGAAAAATGTTAAAAAGAAGCAAATGCTTCAAGAACAACGAAGAAATAAGAAGTTAAAGAGAATATGATGAAAGGAGCTCAGCCTGCAAACTCCAGAGAAATTTGCGATTTGTATTTAAAATGTATTTAAAAAAAAAAAAAACAAAGTCGGAAGCGAGTATGGAAGAGTTTGCTTAAGAATTTCATTTTATTTTTTTCTGCTCGTATTCGAGTTAGCTTCTTCATGAAACTGTCTGATTTTCTTATAGGTGAAGCCGCTTCCTTATTCGACATGGAAAATCCAGATTGGTTTCAGACATAACTTGGTAAAAAACCCAACAAAGAGCAACATGCGTGATATATCCTGAAAGAACAAAAAAAAGATTAAGAGCAGAGAGCACTAGAGTTTTGTTTCTGTTATCAGAGGAACACAGTCCTGTGCAAAAAGTCAGTGTAGTAATGAACCTCCAGTTCAAGAGAGTTTTATACACACACACACACACTGAACTTTACAACAGCTACCTGCATGTGAAACGGAAATAAATCGACTAAGGCAGGAAAAACTATTTTGGATAAAATTGTTATTGTCCGTTACACACTGATCAACCTGTGTGACTCAGCTGTGCCTTTGAATAGAGAATAAATGAAGAGGGAACTGAACATTAACTGTTTATTGAAATTATTATAACAAGAATGATTATAGTTACTGTATAAATATAGCTACAACAGGAATGTGCTGATTCTGTTAGTGTTTGTAATTATTGTGCCAACCACTATTAGATAAATTTAAAATAAAATCTTACAATATTGTTTGAAAGTCTAGAGCAAGATATTTTGTTATTTTACAAATAATAACCCTTCAGATATTGTTTTAACAATAATAAGCATCACTGTATAAATAATAGGGTGCAAATAGCTGTGTAACTAGATGTCCTTGGGGTTGTTGAGACATGGAAGGGGGCAGGGATACCATCTAGCCCACAATTTAGGTCAGAACCCTTTGAGAGTAAATGCTTTGGCTTTCGCAACATTCTGTTCCCAAAAGCTGATGTCGGGGAAAAGTCTTTACATGAAGGTTTTCTTGCTTCTGTAGTTTTTTTAAAAACTGTTTTTCTATGTTGGAACTCTTCAGGTAAAAGGTCTGTTCCAATGTGTAGCTAATTCTAATGCTAGGACACTAATCTGCACCATCACTCCAGTCATTTCGAGTGGAATTTTGTATGGATCATCACCGCTAATAAACTCTAATTTCCATGTATAGCTATCCTTCGCTTCTTTCTGATTAAGACTGTCCAAGTAATCCAGTAGTAGAGCTTTTGTTTTCTTCAGACATCACCAACAGATGCCAGACATCTTCACTTAGCTTCAATATGTGAACAGCTAATCAGTGGGTCCTGTATGTGTTTACGATTTTTATGTCACGATTTACAACCAATGGGAGACACCCTTTGTCGGCTGTCCACCAATCACAGG
>JAPEIY010000001.1:22926674-22938113 GCA_026122135.1 Cathorops aguadulce | reverse complement strand
GTCAAAGATTTTACGCTTCTGTTCGCTGAATATCCTAACAATCACAAACACAGGCTTTGCAGGATTCCCCTCCACAGACATGTTTCTTCCACAAGTCTTTATCTAAAGTGAAAGGGGCGATTTGATTGATTTTCGATGTCACGTGACCTCAACCTGCAGTCTTCAGTATTTTGAACCATCAGCCACACTGTTTTTCTGTTGGTGGAAGTTTGATTTCGATTTTTTTTTTTTCATTTTGCATTTTCTTCAGGCAGCGATTCCGAGAACCAACTAATGGAATTGGTGTGGCCTAATTAATACTTGGTTTCGTTTATTGTAGCAATACATGGTTTTGAATTAAAAAAAAAAAAAAAAATTCAGTGTAAGCAAGAAGTCAGATGGGTTTTAGACGTTTTGTTTCGGTGATCAAAATGTTCTTTCCTCTTGCGCTCAGTGCATCGAGTTAATGGGAGATGGCTGTCTAAACAACGAGCACTTTGAGGAGATGGGAGGCATTCTGAAAAGCAAACTGGAGGAGCACTTTAAAAACCAAGAACTCCGACAAGGTGATCACTCGAAAGAATCGAAGAACGAAGTTTTTCGTCAAATGCAAATAACATTTTTTTTTTTTCCCTTTTCTGTATAGCCAAAAGACAAGATGAGGATTATGATGAGCAGGTTGAAGAAACGTTACAAGATGAGGTAAATGTGCTTTTATTCCTTGGAGTATACAATTTTTTTTAATTAAAACAATTAGTTCAAAGCTTCAGGGTAAACTCTACTTTGATAAAATTAATAGCATATTTTCCTCCTCTCCCAGGATGAGAATGATGTGTACATTCTTACCAAGGTGTCGGACATTTTGCATGCTGTGTTCTGCAGTTACAAAGAGAGAGTGCTTCCTTGGTTTGAACAGCTTTTACAGCTTATAGTCAATCTTATTGTAAGTATAGTCCAGTTATCTTATTTGTTTTTCATTTTGACCAATCCTATAATCTGATATCCAGGTTGTGTTTTGCTTGGCCAGTTATAATTCATACAACATCGTGGTGTTCATCGGGAAAGATTGTGTACATTTTAAATACAGCTGTAACCAGCTTTTTTTTTTTAAGAACGCTTTGGTTTTCCATTCTGATAGCCAGGATCCGATTAACGGGGTAGTGTCTAATCTTAAAGCTAGACGGCCTTTCGATTTCATAAAGTCAGTGAAATTTAGTTCCCTCGGAAATCCGGTCATTGCAATCCGTTTCTTTCTGTAATATCGCTCAAAATATCAGGCCGTTCTGTGGCTGAGAAGTTATTTAATTTGAGAGGATTCCCAAACAAATAATGTGCATGAAATCGCTCGTTTCATGCAGACCGAGGAAGTCCGTGTGCGCACACGCAGGTTTACCTTGAGCAAGTGCATCATTCTGTCGCTAAACGGACAGCTGATCACACCGAGGTGCTCGCTGACTGTCTATTTATTTAATAGTTTGGTCCTGCGTTTCCTTCATATCTAACGACGCCTTTTCTCGCATTAACGTAATCGGTCTTTCACGTTTCGTTCTCGCCCTCCGTTGTTTCAAATTTGTATCCCGCGATGCCATGAAGTAGTATCTTGAATTGGGTCATGGTGAAGCAGGAAAAAATGGCGGAGAATTTCGGGCCACATGGCTCTAAATTCTTTTTTTTTTTTAACTAATAAAATTGGAAGTCTGTGATTTCAAGTTCAGTAGTTTCGGTCCACTAAAGAAAAATAACTGGGTGTCGGGGAAAACTATTATGACCTACACTTGAAAAATCTGAAAGGCAGTCTAGCTTTAATCTACATGGAGTAGCTGGCTTTGGGCTGATTTTGAACCCTGTTGCTGTTTGGCATTGCATCATTAAATATAGGCTCGTATTAGGGGTATAGAAAAACTGATGGGAATCAATCAGTCCAGCAGGCTCTTGTATAACTGCACCAATTTACAAGACTAGGTCTGCTTCTTATTGAGAATGGAAAGCCATTAAAATCGAGTTAATGTACTCCAGATAACGATTGTAATACCAATTCTCAGGTCAGGGAGGACCATGAAGAAATGATTGGACATTAAAGAAAAACAATTTCAATCTCGTATATCAGTGCAAGTTAAATTGAACTGAACTGAATCTTGAGACTGGACGTGAATCACGTGCATTGGTGCCAAGCTATGCTTTATTGAATCAGTATTGAATTGCATTGTCAAATTTGTTAGAATATCTTTTTGCATAATATAATATACTAGGTATAATGTGTGTTGTCTGAAAAAGGGAGATTCAGATTCTGGCCTCTGTATGCAATAGAATAAAGGTTTACAGTGTCCTCTGAAAGTACTGGAAGAGCAAGGCCAATTCTTTCTTTATTTTTAAACTCTACACAAAAAAATTGGGCTTGAAATCAAAACGTAACTAGATTTCAGCTTTCCTTTCCTGATATTTACATCTAGATGTGTTAAATGATTTAGACCGTGGTACCTTATGTGGCAAACCACCCACACTGCAAAAAAAAAGTCTTCACTGCAAAAAATGATCTCTTGAGAGAAAATATCTTTAATATGGGTGAATTTATCTATTTCTTATTAGAAGTTTACTAGAACTCAAATGAGTATTTAGCTTACTTTGAGATGCTTTTACTAATTTCAAGCCTTAAATTTTCTTATTCTACTGGCAGATAATTTTGCTAATTTTAAGCATTCAATTCTAGAAAGAAGCAAAATTATCTGACAATAGAATAAGAATTTAAGGCTTGAAATGAGCAAAAGCATCTCAAAGAAAGCTAAATAATCTTGTATTTGAGTTCTAGTAAACTTCTAATCAGAAATCATAGATAAATTCGCCCATATTAAAGATATTTTCTCTCAGTAAGAGAATTTTTTTGCAGTGTTAAGAGTATTTAATTTGGGTGAATTTATCACATTTCTTATTAGATGATTAGAACTCAAATATAAGCTTATTTATCTTGCTTCTAGATGCTTTTGCTCATTTCACGCTTTAAATTGTCTTATTCTATTGGCAAATAATTTTGCTTCTTTCTCGAATTAAACACTTAAAATTAGCAAAATTATCTGCCAATAGAATAAGAATTTCAAGCTTGAAATGAAAAGCATCTAAAAGTAAGCTACATAATCTTTGTATTTGAGTCCAAATAATCTTCTAATAAGAAATGTTGGATAAATTGACTCATTTTAAAGATATTTTCTCTTAACAATATATAATTTTTTTGCAGTACATGCTTTAGGTAAGCAAAAATATACACGGTCTTAAAGGAAATAATATTTGGTTGGAAATTCCAACTGCATCAAGCCAACAACAGACATCCATTTTTCAAGTGATGAAAAATCTTGGAATGTGCGACGGACGGGGGTTTCTTGTTGCCCAGGTGTACCCCATTCTTGTTCTTCAGAGATGTAATCACTTAATTTGTCAAGTTTATTTGTATAGCGCTTTTAACAATAGACATTGTCGCAAAGCAGCTTTACGGAATTTGAACGACTTAAAACACGAGCTAATTTTATCCCTAATCTATCCCCAATGAGCAAGGAAAAACTCCCTCAGACGACATGAAGAAACCTTGAGAGGAACCAGACTCAAAGGGGAACCCATCCTCATTTGGGTCTACTGTTGGTTTGATCCCTGGTTTTCACCTGTAAAGACCGAAGTTGTGAAAATGGATAAACCAACATGAAGACCAGAGAGTTGACTAGAGGAGAAAAGCAAGCCATTCTGAAGATGAGAATAGAAGATAACTTGATCAGAGCCATTGGGTATAGCCAGTATGACAATTTGGAATATCCTGAAAAAGAAACGAGGCTCTGGTGTATGAACAGCCAGATGTCGTCATTAACTGCTGTTTTTTTATGCCTCCACAAGGTGCAGGAGGCATTATGTTTTCGGGTTGTGCGTGCGGCCGTCCATCCCGAAACCTTGTGAACATGGTATCTCAAAGGCTAATGAAAGGAATTTTGCCAAACTTTCACTATTTTGTGTGCTTTGAGACAAACATGAACTGATTTTAGATTTTGAGATCAAAAGCTCTAAGGTCAAGGTCGCTGTGAGGTCAAATGTCTGTCCGAAAACCTTGCGAACACTATCTCCAAGGCTGATACAAATAATTTCACCAGGTCAAGATTACTGTGAGGTCAAATGTCCTTCCCCAAATCACAACTTAATAAGGCGTGTAGTCTACCGGACGGAGGCATCCCCATCGACGCTGTTGGCGTCGAGTTCTATCTAGTTATTTTAATACATAAAAGATAAGTCAATAAAATCCATTTTATTCTGTAAATCATTAAACAAAGTATACATAATGTACAACAGAAGAATTTGTGGTGGCCAGTGTCTTTGGGAATGTGGCCAGTTTAAAGTAAATCTCAAAAATAATCTGGAGATAAACGTCACAACGGACTCAACGGAAATCAACATTAGTTAACCCCTTAAAGTTTTTTTTGTTTTGACAATTGTGTAGCCTATAACAGACAGAAAGTAAAGCTCAGTCAAGAGAGACTGTTTGAAAACTGTCGTCTTTGCCGATGACTGGAGCGTCCAGTGAGGTTGGGCTGCCTGGCTGGTCATAGAGAACAGAGGCAGGCCGACTGGTGCGTCCTCGTCTCAGTCTGTCTTTCCAGCGCTGGGCCACAGGTGTGTTGGGGGACTGTGGGGAAGGAGAGTTTGCACGGCTCAGGACTGGAGACTGGACTGGACTGGACTGTTTGGCTCGCCGCAGTACACCGAAACTTCTGGGTTTCTTCTGGGCCTGTTCTGCCTGCTGCTGACTCAGGAGCTGGTGGTGGATGATGGTCTGCACATCATCCTGTTAGAAATGCATGAAAATTAAACTGTTAAACCTACATTATATAACAAGCAGCTTGGCACTCATTATTAACTTCTTCCATTCTTTAAGAGTCTGGATTGGAGCACTCAATGCAGCACTCTTTTTAAATTCCAATTACAGGCGAAAGCAGAAGAATAAAAATTAAAGAATACTCCAGCAATTAATTTTAATCTCTATGTACAGCATCTGTAGTTCATGTGCAAAACAAATTTCAACATGTTTCCTTGTACTGAGAAAAAAATACTCAAAATTCACTTAATAGAAGACTATAAGGGAAGCTATTAAAGCTAGACGGCCATTCGATGTCATAAAATCAGTGAAATTTAATTCCCTCTGAAATTTCGTCATTGTGATAGATGTTTATTTCTGTAATATCTCACAAAATATCAGGCCATTCTGTGGCTGGGAAGTTATTTAATTTGAGGGGATTCCCAAGCAAATAATGTGCATGAAATCACTCACTTCGCGCAGTGAAGCAGACAGAGGAAGTCCGTGTGCGGATGCACAGGTTTACCTTCTTCTTTTCCTTCTTCTTTTGGGTTTTAGGCAGCTGACATCCACAGTGTTGCATTACTGCCATCTACAGGTTTGCCTTGACCGTGCACTGACAGTTTCATCATTCTGTCACTAAACGAACAGCTGACCACACCGAGGTGCTCGCTGACAGCTGATATTTATTAGTTTGGTCCTGCGTTTCCTTTCCTTCACAACATAACGTCTTTTCTTCTTGCGTTCCGTTACTGTAATCAGTCTTTCACGTTTCATTCATCCACCTTTCTCTTCTGTTTCAAATTTGTATCTCACAATGCCTTGCACAAACAAGGAAAGCCCGCCATGTGACGCATGATGTAGTATCTTGTATTGGGTCACTGTGAAGCAGGAAAAAATAGCAGAGAATTTAGGGCCATGTGGCCCTAAATTCATTAATTGTTCTATTTAAAAAAAAAAAGCCTAATAAAATCGTAAGACTGATTTGAATTCAGTAGCTTTTGGTCCACTAAACAAGTCAGGGAAATTTCTTTTTATGACCTACACTTGAAAAATCTGAAAGGTAGTATAGCTTTAAGACAGATTAAAAAGAATGAGCCATTTATATTTGCACCCTTAATTCAAAGTGACTTCCAGGTTTCAATAATTCTCTTTATATGACCCAGATGAAAATACTTGAGTAATTATACTTCATTACTATACTTAAGTATAATTTTGCTGGATTTATATTTCACTTGAGTGTTATTGAAATTGAATACTTAACATCTCGAAGGTCTCTTCTTCTTGCATCCCTCTGTCAGTAAACCCACTGAAGCTCAACAGACTACAAACATGGACTCCCCGAACTACATCTCCCATAACACAGCGCCCTCTGTTTCCCACCCACTGATTCACAGCTGACTGTCATTACCTCAATCACTTGTCCCTTCATATGAGCTCATCCCTCAAACACACCTTTGTGAAGTATTGTTCTGCCCTCAGTACATACTGAACTTTGTATCTTTCTGATGGTAGTCTGGTTCTGACCCTTGCTACTTTCCTCTTGTTTCTCGCTCTGTCTTTCCTACACAACGTTGTTTGCCAATTGCCCGACCCTCGCTAGTTTACTGATACCGTTTTTCGCTTATTGATTTGGCTTTGACTACTTTCTGTAAGCTGTCTTCCTCCACGCATACATCCGTAAGTGCCTGCATTCTCACAGGATACTTTGCCATCATGGATGTAGTGGAGGACATTAAACAGACAGCTTTAAACGCACTGGGGTGTTTGCTAGGAAAACATCAGCAGATGCTCACCGATCTCAGCACTCAGATGGCTCAGCTTGCAACAGTGATGTCGCAGGCCCTCCTAGTGCACCCCTAGTCGCCTCCCAATCTGGTGTTGCAACTCCCCCCTCCAGAGAAGTTTGCCGGGGATGTTGGCGTATGTAAAGGCTTTTTGTTACGGTATTCTTTATATTTCGCCATTTTGCCTAGCCTGTCTGATGAGCATAAGACTGCTAAATTCCTATCTTTTCTCACTGGCAAAACACTCTGCTGGGCAACTGCAATCTGGAACAAGGGTGGTGAACCCACTAAGGCATATGAACAGTTCCTCTCACAATTCAAGAGGGTCTTTGACCACAAACCTGAGGGGATAGGGGTTGTAGAGAGCTTACTTGCCAGTTCTCAGGGTAACCATAGTGTAGCTGAATATGCCCTGGACTTCAGGACAATAGCTGCTGCCAGTGGATGGAATGACCCTGCCCTGAAGGCAATCTTTTGCCAGGGTCTCCATCTTGAGATCCTCAGCAAACTCGCCTGTAGAGATGAGAACCTTTCTCTCGATTCCCTCATCAATCTAGCCATCCATCTTGACCAGCTGTTTAAGCATCACCCCTTCATTCAGAATGGTGCCAGGACTGCCCTGCCGACGGAGGACAATGCTCCGATGGAAGTATCCCGCACTAGACTAACCCACACTGAACGAGCTAGATGACGCAAAGAGGGGTTGTGTTTCTACTGAGGGAGCGCCGAACATAACATTAGGAAATGTCCAATTCGACCAGCCTGTGAGAACCTAGCCGAAAACCCAAGTCCTCTGCAAATCCGGTGAGAAAGCTCTCCTCCAAGTCCTTCCAGTTACCAGTGATACTGAAAGTTGCATCCTCTACTCACACCCTATATGCTTTCATAGATTCAGTGACAGAGTGGAATTCTATCAGTCAAGCCATCGTGCATGAGCTCAAGCTTCCCATCACCATGCTGCAAAGCCCACTTAGCATCCGGACCATCAATGAAGGGCCAATAGGTGATGGGCTGGTCACTTCATGCACCCAACCTGTGCTGGTCCAGGTTGGAGTACTACACAAGGAGCTCCTATCTCTATGTTACTTCAACCATCAATCATGACATTATTCTCTGGTATCCCTGGTTGCAACTCCACGAACCTCTCATCTCCTGGCAACACAAGGAAATTATCCAGTGGTCACCCATCTGCTTCCAGAGCTGCCTCTCTCATCCTCAGGTCCAAGTTGCTTCCACCTCTGTGGACAGCCCTCAACCTGACTCCAGTGACAACATGCCTGACTGCTATAGGGACCTCACTGAGGTCTTCAGCAAGGGGAAGGCCTGCGGGCTACCTCCGCACAGACCTTACGACTGTGCCATAGACTTACTACCAGGTATGTCTCTGCCTCACGATCGCATCTATCCCCTGTCCCAGAAAGGACACACTGCCATGGAGGATTACATACAGGAGGATCTCAAGCAGGGGTATATTCACCTGTCCAAATCTCCTGCATCAGCTGGTTTCTTTTTTGTGGAGAAACGTGGGGGTGGGCTAAAGCTTTGCATAGATTACAGAGGTCTGAACCAGGTCACTGTCAAGTATCTGTGTCCTCTGTCCTTAGATCCAGCAGCCCCAGAACAACTATGAACTGCCAAGATATTCACCAAACTCAACCTATGCAGTGCATACAACTTGACCCGGATCAAGAAGGGTGACAAGTGGAAAACTGCATTTGGCACCAACACTGGATACTTCAAGTACCGGGTCATGCCTTATGGCCTCTCTTCAGCTCCCAGCATGTTCCAGTGTTTCATTAATGACATGCTCCGAGACATGCTGGGCAAATATGTCATTGCGTCATCAGATTTCCTGCATCACCAGGAACACATCAGAGCAGTCCTCAGATGACTTCTGGAGAACAACCTCTACGTGAAGGCTGAGATGTAAGTTCCACCAAAGCAGGATCTCTTTCCTGGGCTATGTCATCAGCATCAGCAGAGTCCATATGGACTCATCCAAGGTCTCAGCCATAACATCCTGGCCCACACCTCGCTCTATCAAAGACCTCCAATGGTTCCTAGGCTTTGCAAATTTTTGTCACTTCATCCACAACTTCAGCAATCTGACAGGCCCGTTAACCTCGCTACTAAAGAAAGGTCCCAAGAGCCTTCATTAGAACCCAGCAGTTGAGGAGGCCTTCAACCGACTCGAGCAAGCTTTCCATCCGGATGCTGCAAAACCATTCACTGTGTGTAGATGCTTCCAACACTGGAATAGGAGCCATCCTGTCCCTATGTTCTGGGGAGAAACATAAGCTACACCCCATAGCCTTCTTTTTCAAGAAGTTAACCCCAGCAGAGAGGAATTATGATGTAGGGAATAGAGAGCTGCTTGCAATCAAATTGGCTCTGGAAGAGTGGTGGCACTGGCTAGAGGGATCAACACACCCTTTCATCATTCTTACTGATAATAAGAGTTTCAAGTACCTCAGGAAAGCCAAGAGACTGAACCCTCATCAGGCCAGGTGGGCTGTATTCTTCACACACTTTGATTTCACTATCTTGTTCCATCCAGGGTCCAAGAATGTCAAGGCGGATGCCTTATCCAGGGCATTCAAGCCATTCCATCATGAAACAGGTTCCCACCCCATTGTACCACCACAATGTTTCATGCAGTCGATCACCTGGGTACTGAACAAAGAAATCAATGCTTCTCAACCCCAAACGACCAGTTCGTCATCTCCTGCTCTGAGTGTGCTCAAGCAAAGGTCCCCAAGAACACCCCCCCACACCCGCAGGTAAACTATGCCCACTACCTGTTCCCCAAAGACCATGGTCTCACCTGGTGATAGACTTCCTTATGGACCCTACCTCCTTCTCAAGAAAATACCACAATAATGGCACCCATAGATAGATAGAGTTTAAAAGCCCTGAAACTCATCCCACTGCCTGGCATCCCCACAGCCTCCCAAAATGGTACTATGGCATCCCAGAAGACATAGTGAGTGACCAGGGACCTCAATTAATTTCCAAGTTTTGGACAAGCTTCATGGAGAGGTTGGGGGTATCCATGAGCCTCATTTCAAGCTATCACCCACAATCCAATGGTCAAGTAGAGAGAGCAAACCAGGAAATCAGCTGCTTTCTCAGAATCTATTGCATGCATAACCAGGGGGACTGGGCACACTTCCTGGCCTGGGCTGTGTATGCACAAAACTTGCTGAAGCACTCTGCCACCCAACTAACCCCGTTTCAGTGCATACTCGGCTACCAACTGCCCTTGTTCCCCTGGGATGATGCCCTGAACCAGGTACAAGCAGTTGATGACTGACTGGTTCAAACATAGCCAGACCATCTGGGAGGAGGTTCATCAACGTCTGGAGGCAGTATGTGCCAAGAACAAGTCATATGCAGACAAGCTTAGAGGAGATACTCCCAACTTCCACCCAGGTGACAGAGTTTTGGTGGCCACCAAGAACCTAAGGGAGACCAACACCACCTATAAGAAGCTCCAAACTTGATACATCAGCCCATTCAAAATCTTACGCCATATCAACGAAGTAGTTTACCATCTCAAACTACCTCCCCATAGCCATATATCACCCATGTTTCACGTCTCACACCTCAAGCCTGCCATCCTGGTCTCCCTCACCAGCAACCCACCAACACCCCTCACTCAACATTGAAGACCCCAGCTACCAGGTACGCAAAATCCTAGATTCAAGACATAGAGGAGGCCGAGTTGAGTACCTGTAGACCAAGAGGGGTACGGACCAGAGGAACAAAGCTGGGTCAAAGCTAAATACATCCTTGACCCCCTTCTGAAACGAGTTCCATGCCCAGTTTCCCAGCAAACCAGCACCCAGAGGTAGGAGCCACCCCAGAAAGATTGTAGCTCCCAGAGGTAGCTTCTCGGGGGGGCTCAGTCTGTCAGTAAACCCGCTGAAGCTCAACAGACTACAAACATGGACTCCCCGAACTACATCTCCCATAACACGCAGTGCCCTCTGTCTCCCACCTACTGATTCACAGCTGACTGTCATTTCCTCAATCACCTTTCCCTCCATATAAGCTCACATCTCAAACATACCTTTGTGAATTATCGTTCTACCCTCAGTACATACAGAGCCTTGTATTTTTTGACTGTTTTTTATTCTGTTTCTGACCCTCACTACTTTCCTCTTGTTTCTCACTCTTTGTCTTTCCTACACAACATTGTTTGCTGATTGCCTGACCCTCGCTAGTTTACTGATTCTGATTTCCACTTATCAATTTGGCATTGATGACTTTCTGTAAGCTATCTTCCTCCACGCATACAGTACATCCATAAGTGCCTGTGTTCTCACACCCTCCAGTAACTGTATGCTATACATCAATAGAATGCTGATGTACAGTGGTGCTTGAAAGTTTGTGTAAACCTTTAGAATTTTCTATATTTCTGCATAAATATGACCCAAAACATCAGATTTTCACACAGGTCCTAAAAGTAGATAAAGAGAACCCAGTTAAACAAATAAGACAAAAATATGATACTTGGCTATTTATTGAGGAAAGTGATGCAATATTACATATCTGTGAGTGGCAAAAGTATGTGAACCTTTGCTTTCAGTATCTGGTGTGATCTCTTTGTGCAGCAATAACTGCAACTAAATGTTTCCAATAACTGTTGATCAGTCCTGCACACCAGCTTGGAAGAATTTTAGCCCATTCCTCTGTCCAGAACAGCTTCAACTCTGAGATGTCAGTGGGTTTCCTCACATGAACTGCTCACTTCAGGTCCTTCCACAACATCTCGATTGGATTAAGGTCAGGACTTTGACTTGGCCATTCCAAAACATTAACTTTATTCTTCTTTAACCATTCTTTGGT
>JAPEIY010000001.1:20539795-20550337 GCA_026122135.1 Cathorops aguadulce | reverse complement strand
TAGTCAGCTGGGATAGGCTCCAGCTTGCCTGCGACCCTGTAGAACAGGATAAAGCGGCTACAGATAATGAGAGGAGATGAATGAGGACACGCAAGATGATTGGAAAATGATTATTGAGAAAAGAAGCTTGTTATCTCTGCCAACAGTGTCGAAGGAGGTTGTGTTTTCCACTCCATTTGTTTGTCCCCGTGAAATTTTGAGGAAAGGTAGATCATGGGCCAAGAAACAATTGATTAGATTTTGATGCAAACCTGGATATCGACCAAGCGCCCTTCTAGTTCTTTTTGTTTTTAGGAGCCGTCAGTTAGAGATCACTGAAATTTTCCACTCCCACACCACTGTAGCTGCGCCAACACGGTCCCCCTGTGGCATCGGGGCCTCACACACTCAGGAATTACTAAAACACAACACCAACCAACAAATCCGCACATCACAAACATTTCACGATAAGGACATTTAAGTGTGTTCCAGGATGGCCTTTTCCTTTAAGATCAAGATTACAAAAACACTGGACAAGAAGTAAACAAAAGGAAACTAGATTATGCTCTTTAGGCTCTTTAATCACCTTATCTAAACTCCTTCTATGGCCACAGTCAACTGGAATTTCCATTTTTAGTAAACAGAAAAGGTTCTCCAAACAAATAAAATGCAAGCCAACAAATCCTCAGGGGACTTTGTTGTACGATGTAGATTTTAAGTTATTTTTATTTCAGCAAGTGCCTTAGATCAATTACATTGAACTGTTGGCTACTGTGTAAATTATGATCTTCCCTCGAGGCAAAAAAAAGTTTCGGGGATATTGACCGGTTTGAATATTTCAGAATCTGCTGATCTCCTGGAAGTTTCACTCACATGTCTCTTGAGTTTACACAGAATGGTGTGACAAACAAAACACCGAGCGAGCGGCAGCTCTGTGGGCGGAAACGTCTTGTTGATGAGGGAGGTCGGAGGAAAATGGCCAAGTTGGTTCAAGCTGCCAGGAAGGATATAGTTACTCATATAATCACTCTTTACAACCGTGATGAGCAGAAAAGCATCTCAGTATGCACAAAACAACAAATCTTGAGGTGGATATGCTACAACAGAAAAAAGAAAAATCATCACATTGGGTTCCACTCCTATCAGCCAAGAACAGGAACCGGAGGCCGTCATGGGCACAGACTCACCCAAACCGGGCAGCTGAAGATTAGAAGAGAAGGGGGGAAAGACACCTGGCCTTTTTCCAGGTTTCAACTGTCCATTTTCTGGAGAGTCTGTACCCATGATAGCCTCATATTACTGTTCTTGGTGACAAGAGGGGAACCTGATGTGGTCGTCTGCTGCTGTAGCCCATCCATCTCAAGGTTCAATGTATTCTGAGATGCTCTTCTGCTCACCACGGTTGTTAAGAGTGATTATTTGAGTTACTAAATACTTCCTGCCGGCTCATACTATTCTGGTCGTTCTACTCTGATCTCTCTCATCACGCATACCCTCACCACGCAGGATGGTTTGGGTTTTTTTTTCCTTCTCCTCACCATTCTGTGTAAAATCTGGAGACTTTCGTGTATAAAACTCCCTGGAAATCAGCAGTTTCTGAAATACTCAAACCACACACACACACTGCTCACCCCCCTAAAAAAAAAAAAAGTCACATTGAGCTTTGACTACAGCACACATTTGCTGTGGTGTCGTTTCAAAAAAATAAAAAAAAATTACGCAATGCCACATTTATTCCCATCCAGAGTTGCATTAATCTCTCCCCCGAGCTCTTGTATTGATGACGGGAGAGTCAAACCACTCTAAAGTCTTCTGTACATCCCAAAGATTCTCAGTGGGATTAAGGACAGGACTTTCTGGTGGCCAGTTCATGTGTGAAAAATTTTACTCATGCTTCCTGAACCACTCAGTCATAATTTGAGCCCTAATTTTATGCCTGTGGCATCAGGGAAGAAAAAGAGCCATTGATGTGATAACCTGGTCATTCAGTACATTCAGGTCATCAGCTGACTTCATTTTATTGCCCTATAACATTACTGAGCCTCAACCTGACCAAGTGAAGCAACCCCAGATCATAACCCTGCCTCCACAGGCTTGTACAGTGGCCACTATGCTTGATGGATGCATTGCTTCATGTGCTGCCCTTCTTACACCCCGATCACCCTGGACTCATCAGATCACATGACTTCTTTCCATTACTTCAGAGTCCAATATTAATTCCCCCAAGCAAATCCTTTTCTTCTGATTATCTCATTAACAAGTGGTTTTCTTATCCCTTTTAGACATAAGGAAATACGCTATGGAACTTCACGCGTACAATTGTACACATTATGTCTGAAGGGGTTAAGGCCACACAGCTGTTTAGTCCCAATCCTGTGAGTTCTTGTCACATTGTGCAACTGGAAATGCTCTTACTTTCACTAAGAAACATAGCTATAGAAGTTTGACTTCACCGAGCAGTGGTGGTTAGCGCTGTCGCCTCACAGAAAGAAGGTCCTGGGTTCGAGCCCAGCGGCCAGCGAAGGCCTTTCTGTGTGGAGTTTGTTTGTTCTCCCCGTGTCTGCGTGGGTTTCCTCCGGGTGCACCGGCCCCCCCCCCCCCCCGAGTCCAAAGACGTGCAGGTTAGGTTAATCGGTGGCTCTAAATTGACCATAGGTGTGAATGTGAGCATAAATGGTTGTTTGTTTCTGTGTCAGCCCTGCGATGACCTGGTGGCACCAGGGTGTACCTCACCTCTCACCCATAGACAGCTGGGATAGGCCCCAGCGGGGCAGCACGGTGCTGTAAGTGGTTAGCATGGTCGCCTCACAGCAAGAAGGTCCTGGGTTCGAGCCCAGTGGCCAGTGAAGGCCTTTCTGTGTGGAGTTTGCATGTTCTCCCCATGTCTGCGTGGGTTTTCCCCACAGTCCAAAAGACATGCGGTTAGGTTAATATGGGACGGCTCTTGGGCTGAGGTGCCCTTGAGCGAAGCACCTAACTCCCAACTGCTTCCCGGGCACTGTTAGCATGGCTGCCTACTGCTCTGGGTATGTGGGTGTGAACTGCTTTAGGGTTAAATGCAGAGAGGAATTTCACAAGTGTGTGATGAATAAAGTTGCGCTTTCTTTCTTGCCTGCGACCCTATAGAAGAGGATAAGCGGGTACAGATAATGGATGGATGGACTTCACCGAGCATTTATCTGATCTGAGTCAGTCAAGATTTCTCCCCCCGCCCACATTTCTTCAGCAATCTCCTTAATTGTTATATTTGCTTGATCCAGGTCAATAATTCAATCCTTCTCAAACACAGTAACATCTTTTCCGCAACCAGGGGATACGTCTTCCGACATGTTTAAGAAAGGAGAAGCTACTCACTGCATCAGTTAGGCTTAAAAGAATTGTTACTAGCTGAAACGTATTAAAGTAATTATCCAATCAAGGGCTCTTGGGTGGCACGGTGGTGTAGTGGTTAGTACTGTCGCCTCACAGCAAGAAGGTTCTGGGTTCGAGCTCAGCAGCCGGCCTTTCTGTATGGAGCTTGCATGTTCTCCCCATGTCTGCATGGGTTTCCCCCACAGTTCAAAGACAAGCAGTTAGGCCTTGGGCTGAGGTGCCCTTGATCAAGGTCTCCAACCCCTGATGCGTGTTCACTGCTTTAGATGGGTTAAATGCAGTGGATGAATTTCACTGTGCTTGAAGTGTACATGTGACAAATAAAGGTTTCTTTTTGTTGTGCATTTGCTCATTTGGCCCTCAAAATCTGTCCCTCTGAGTTACATGTCGGTCTTGGGATCGAGATGCTGACCTCATCTGCTCCTCGGACCTGCCTGATCCATCCTGATGCCCTGTGTCTGGTTGGAGTCTCATCGCATCGCTCCTGTAGAGGGCAGCCCCATGTGGACAGTTGGGGGTCGCGCCTGGAGAACGCTCTGGACTCTTGCAGTGGTGATTTTGTGGCTGGGGACTGCAGTTGACTTGCTGACTTTAGGACTGCAGTTGACTTGCTGACTTTGGGACTACGGTTGTCATGAACGGTTTTGTGCTCGGGTTTCCATTGGTTGGGGGTTAATAGCATCAATGAAGCTGACTTTATGTTAGGACTGTTAATGTTATCATCATGTTGTCTGTTGTTGCCTGGATGGGGCTGGGTTCCCTTTTGAGTCTGGTTCCTCTCGAGGTTTCTTCCTCATGTCATCTGAGGGAGTTTTTCTTTGCCACCTCCGGCACAGGCATGCACATTGGGGATAGATTCTGGATGAAATTTGCTCATATTTTAAGTTGTTCAAATTCTGTAAAGCTGCTTTGCGACAATGTTTATTGCTAAAAGTGCTATACAAATAAACTTTACATGTACTAGATCCCTTACCTACACTTCTATTCAAAGTACTGATATACACCTTATTGTGCAACCTGGACACATCTTCAGTGATGTGCCCGGGGTCACTGGGTGTTTCGGGTCTAACATCAGACACCCTCACCCGGGTGACCCAGCCAAGGGTGATCAGGCCCCAGCTTGTGTCCACGTAGCGCACTACACCACTCATCCCCCCTCCTCAACCAGAGCCAATGTGAAGCCTTTTCAGCAGCTTCCATGTTGTTCTTCATGGCTCTTCACCTGTGCAGTCCGCAGATCCCTAGGAGTCCCAGGACCTGATGTAGAGACTGGCCTGCAAAGCCCCTGCAGCCCACTTCAATAGGCTCACAGCGGGCCTTCCACTTGTTCCTCTGACACTCCTCCACCAGGTCAGCATACTTGGCCTTCTTTTGTTCTTGAGCCTCCTCCATTCGATCTTCCCAGAAGACAGTTAGCTCAAGTAGCACCACCTGTTTGCTTGCCCCTGACATCAAGACCATGTCTTGCCAGAGTGTTGTAGCTGCAATAATGTCTGGGAATCTCAACTGCCTCCCAAGATCAACCAGTAATTGCCAGTCCCTTGCTGTTACAAGCAGACCCCTCTGGGTTTTCTTTGGGGGCTGGGGCTTCTAACCTGCTTGAACAAAGGTGATGGTACACTTGGAGGGGTTTTGCCGCTTGCTGTTATTGATGCCAGTGCCGATGGTATCTGCTACTGCCCGCAGAACCTGGTTGTGCCCCCAGTGATAACGACCATCTCCCAAAGCCTTTGAGCAGCAGCTGAGGATATGTTCTAAAGATCCCCTTTTCTGGCAGAGTTGACAAGCAGGTGAGTCTGCCAGGCCCCATGTGAACAGATTGGCAGGGCTTGGGAGGAAGTCATACACTGACTGGACTAAGAACTTGAAGTACTATGGCTCCACCTTCCAGAGTTCTGCCCAGGTGATCTTACATCCAGCTATATGCTCCCACTTGGTCCAGGCCCCCTGCTTGGACATGCCCACCATTCTGCTAAAGCAAGCCTCCTCCACCTCGGCACATACTTCCTCCTGGATCAGATTCTGCTTCTCCTTTCTGCTGGCTTTACTGTAGCTAGGTTTTGAATTGCTACCCAGCCCAGCCCAACCAGTAGCCACCATGCCCACCAGGATGCTGTATCGCAACCTTGCCTCCACCCATTCCACTGCATCCTGGGTGTGCAACTTCCGTTCTGTTCTGACCTCTACACCTGCTGAGGAGACCTTGGTGTTGGCAGAATCTCTGTAGAGCAGGACTTCTCTGGTTTGAGTGACCTTGAACTCCTCTGTCAGACTGCTGAACAGAAGCTGCAGCTTGTTGTTGTGCCTGAAGAGTGCAATGCTGCTTAGGCTCTGTGGTAGACCCAGCCACCTATGTAGGAACTGACTAATCTTCCTCTCAAAGCCCTCCACAATGGTAATCAGGACTTCTTAGACTTGCAGTGGCCAGAGGAGGGGAGGCAGGATGCTATGCTGATAGATCCAGGCCTTAAACTTTCCAGGGAGCCCAGACTTGTGCCCGGCCAAGAGCCACGTGTTGAGGTCATCCCTGGTACCCTGGCATGCTATGGTGTCCTTCAGGTTGTTAGTGAAAAGCTTGCCAAGGCTCTTCACTGGCTTTTTTGACACTGATGGAATCTGCATGTCTCCCAGGGTGAAGCAGAACCAATCAGTCACTCTCCCTTTCCTCAAGACTAAGGACCTGGACTTCACCGGCTTGAAGCTCATTCTTGCCCATATCATGAGCTGTTCGAGGCCTTAAAGAAGCCATCTGCATCCAGGCACTGATGTTGTAGTTACTGTGAGATCATCCATAAATGTTCTAATCAGGGGTTGTTGGGTGCCAGATCTGGACAAAGGACCAGCAAACTTCACGAGCATGTTCATGGCCAATGCAAACAGGGACACAGAGATTGTTGCAGCCAGTGATGATACCCTTCTCTAGACAATGCCACTCTGATGTTGAGGTCCTAGAGGACACCCTTAAACTGAAGTTGTTATAATAGTCAAGGATGAGGTTCTGTACCTTCTCTGGGACATGGTATCTGCTCAGGGCCAGCTCCACCAGCTTGTGTGGTATCGATCCATAAGCATTGGCATGGTTGAGCCACAGCACTGCCAGGTCCCCCTTGCTCTCCCGCGCCTCACGGATCAGTTGAGTCACCACACCTATGTGCTCAATACACACTGGAATGCCTGGAACTCCTCCCTTCTGCACTGAGGTGTCAATGTAGATGTTCTTCAGGAGAAATACCATGAGGCAATTGGCAAAGATTTTGAAGAAGGTCTTGCACTCAACACTAAGAAGAGAGATTGTCCTGAACTGCCCGATGTTGTTAGCATTCTCCTCCTCGGGAATCCACACACCCTCTGCATATCTCCACTGCTGAGGTACCTTCTCTCTCCTCCAGATGACTCTGTAGATCTTCCAAAGACATTCCAAAAGCCTAGGGCAGTCCTTGAAGACCTTATATGGTACTCCACTGGGGCCTGGTGCTCACGCTGTTCTGGCAGATTTGATGACCTCTCTGACCTCCTTGAGGGTGGGTTCATTGATGTTAAACAGGGTACTGGGTTCAGGTGGACATATGAGAGCTGCACAGGGGCTAAGGTCTTGCTCTCTCATGCTGTTACTGAGGTAGCGGTTGATGTCCTCCTCAGAACATGTGATTTGGCCACTGTGTTTCTCTCCCAGCAACTTTGTAAATCCAAATGGATTGGCAATGAAGGTGCTACACTTGCAGGCCGTCTCCTTGCCTTTCTTCCTGTGCCACTCAGCATGGCGAAGCATGGTTAACCTTCTCCACACCACAAAGTTCTGCCAGGGCTGCCTTCTCTTGCTCACTTGCCTTCTTATACTGGCTCCTGAGTGTCTGTAGCTCTTTTCTGAGTTGGGCGATCTTTGCTTCTCATCGATTTCGAATAGGTGCTGCAGTTGTAGTCTTGGTGGCACGTTGTTCCTTAATACCAAACCTGTCTGATGCAATGCTCATTATGAAACTGCTCATTGTCCAGAGCCTCTGGTCCACATCTCCCTTGGCTGTTATTACAAGGGCTGTATCAACATCTACATCAAACTGGCACCACTCTGACTCTTTATTGGCAGTGGGCCACAAAATCCAACAATGTTCTGATGGTCTGCTTTGGGGTATACAGTAGCTTTTGGTGCTTGGAGGTTCTGGGCAATGTGGGGTCTGTCCAGGCCTGGCTCCTCCTCCTCCATCTTACCAGACATTGTATCAAATACTGGCACTGTGCATTGCACCACTAGCCTCCTCATGCAGCCTACCTTGGTCTGATGTATCTTCAGACCTGTCTGGTTTTTGCAGACCTTGCGACATCTGCAGACTGCACCTGTAGTCAGCTGAACGTTCGCATGGGTCGTCTTCAGTGATGTGCCCAGGATCACTGGGTGTTTCGGGTCTAACATCAGACACCCTCACCTGGGTGACCCAGCCAGGGGTAATCAGGCCCCGGCTTGTGTCCAGGTAGCCCACTATGCCACTCATTCCCCCTCCTCAACCAGAGCCAACGTGAAGCCTTTTCAGCAGCTTCCATGATGTTTTTCATGGCTCTTCGTCTGTGCAGTCCACAGATCCCTAGGAGTCCCAGGACCCAATGTAAAGACTGGCCTGCAAAGCCCCTGCAGCCCACTTCAATAGGCTCACAGCGGTCCTTCCACCCATTCCTCTGACACTCCTCCATCAGGTCAGCATACTAGGCCTTCTTTCGTTCTTGAGCCTCCTCCATCTGATCTTCCCAGGAGACAATGAATTAATGAGGTTACTTACAAATTAGATTGACCTGTGCATTACTGTGGTTCTAACTCATTTCATGTATCCCTCTTGAAACCCGTTGTCTCAGGTCCATTGAACGAGGCCACACCCAATCTCATGCCCCCACCTCCGGTGTACATAGAAGGTACCCCGGTGTATGCTGTCCGCCAGTTGCTGGACTCCAGAAGGAGAGGAGGGACTCTGCAGTACCTTTTGGACTGGGAGGGCTATGGGTCTGAGGTGCATAGCTGGGTTTCCGTATGAGATATCCTGGATCCGGGGTTGGTGGAAAAGTTCCATGAGCATCATCCAGAGAAGCCCACGCCTCGACCTAGGGGCCATCCCAGGTGCCATGAGTCCAGCCCTCCCAGCAGTCTGCACAGCAGTGGTTCCAGAGGTCATCCGCAGTGACAGTCCTCTGTCGAGCACCATGGCAGTTCTGATGGCTCGCTCAGGAGTGTTCCCAGCAGTGTGGGTGGTGGTCATTGTGGTTGTCCTCATCCCTCGCCCTCCTTGGACTCCTTGGAGGGAGGGGGAGACTGTCATGCTACCGGGCTCACCAAACACTCAGGGCTCCACTTCCCACAATCCCCGTCACACACCAGTCACTACCACATGCACTCCGTCAGCCAACCCAGAGCCACTTCCTAAGAGTGGCTCCCCCAAGTTCTAATCACCATCACCTGTACCTTTTTGTTTTGAATGTGGTCATTTCGTGAGCCTACTGAGCATTATCATTCTGATTGTATTCCTTTGTATGACCCTTTTTGCCTTCCGTTTTTTTCCCCATTTCACCTAGCCCTTGTGTTTGTGCGTTTGCTCATTTCTCTTGCTTCCCAGTTTGTCAATCCTCACCTGTTTTCTGATTAAGATTTGCCTAGCCCTTGTGTTTAGATTGCCTGTGTTTTTCTGATTCCCGGTTCTTGGACTATTGTCCATTTCTTGACCACGATTTGTCTAGCCCTCATTACTGTTTTTGATCTCTCGGTATTTACCTGGCCTGGCTTTTGTACATTGCCTTTTTCCATTGTGTTCATAGACCTTGAGTTCAGTCATAATCTGCGAGCATCCGGTTTGTTACAGCCATGTTACATAGTTATTGTTATTTAATTGTTCTATTTATTTTAGTCTTTTATGGTTATGACTGGTGGAAAATGATTTTTTAATGAGCTGCTGGATATTTGAATTTCCCATTGGGGATAAATAAAATATATCTTATTGGCAAACAGAATAGTAGAGAGCAGACTAAAGAGTTAAGCAGGCAAACATAGCAAAGGTTTAGGAAACTAGAGGCAGGCAGACAAGAAAGGCTTGGTATGACTGGGTAAACACAGAACGATACTTTGCACTGAAGGTGTGTGAGGGAGAGGCTTAAGTAGCACTGCTGATTAACAGTTAATGACAGTTAGCTGACCTTAATAAGAGGGAAACGGGGTGCTGTGAATTTTGGGAGTTGTAGTCTTGGGAAGCCATGCTTGTAGTTTGGTTAGAGTTTTGACTCACAACATCATTACTGACAGAATGTCTCCCGAGGAGCTCCCTCTGTGAGCTATACTCTTGGGACATTCTCTCCCCCTTGGTGTAGGTTTGTCAGGGTGCTGGGTGTGGAATTTCTGTGTCAACATGGGATCTAGAATGTCCTTAGCTTCTACTCAGCTACATTTCTCTGGTCCATAGTCTTCCCACTCTACCAGGTATTCCAACTGTCCTCTTCTTCTGGAATCAAGGACTCTGTTTACCTGGTAGATGGGTTCTCCCTCAAGACTCATAGGCTGGTTTTCCTGGACAAGACCATTCTCAGCAAGTGGACCTTGAATAGCAGGTTTCAGACATGATACAGGGAATGTATGAGCAATGTGACTGTGTGGTGGGAGCTCGAGTCTGTAGGAGACCTCGTTGATGCGATGTAGCACCCTGCATGGGCTGATGTAGCATGTTGTAGCAGCGGAGGCGTGGTCAAGCATCGGTCTGTGACAGGAGGGCGGAGTCAGGGAAGGTAAGTGACAGATTCATTACACCTGATGTGAGTTAACGTGTGTTTGTGTCTCCCCAGCAGGAGGACCGACAGGCGTTCCGGCACCTCCTCGCGTCGGCGGGGTCCATCACCACGGGCCCTCCCCCTCTCGCTCTCACAAAGATGGGCCCACATGATGACCCCGAGGCCTTCCTCACCCTCTTTGAGCAGGCACCCGAGACCTCAGGCTGGCCGGTGGACCAGCTGTGCCTCGCCCGTTAGGAGGGGGAGGAGGCGCATGGCTCCAACACCAGGGCCTCGAAGCGGTTCTCCTGCTCCTTCCGGAGGTCGACTAGCGCCTGGTGCTGCTGCTGCTGGGCGGTGGCGAGGGCGTGGATGAGCTCCACGAACGGGGAGGACTCCATGGAGCGGCTTTTCTGTGTTCCAGTCCCGGGTTTCAGCACCACTGTAACAACGGAGTGA
>JAPEIY010000001.1:20156734-20167088 GCA_026122135.1 Cathorops aguadulce | reverse complement strand
TGTTGAATGAGTCACCTTATGACATTATTGGATAATTTGCCCCTCCTGAGAAAATTTTCAGGACCCGCCACTGATTTCGTACAACAGTTAACCACATGATGGAGGTGTGTGAGGGAATGTTTCAGGCATCACATCCAAAATGAATATTTTTGCGTGTATTTTATTACATTGCAGGCATTTAGCAGATGCTCTTATCCAGAGCAACAAACCTAGAGCAACCTGGGGTTAGGTGCCTTGCTCAAGGGCACTTCAGCCATTCCTGCTGATCCAGGTAATCGAACCAGTGACCTTTTGGTCCCAAAGCTGTTTCTCTAATCATTAGGCCATGGCTTCCTGTTTTATCACCATTTTATCATGATGTACATGTTTATCTGAATAGGACTTCACAGCAGTTAATAAAAATGTGGAGTCTCCTAAAATATGTGTATCTTGCTGATAAACTGGTATAATATAGACATCTTTGAAATGCTGTGCACTCTTCCTGAAAGGTCACATGACCAGACATGCAAACCGTCTTACTGATGCTAAAGCCTGTGCAGGCAGTGAGACACTCGTAATGACATCATATGTCACATCTGTAACACCAGGATTGACTGAATGGCTTTACTATTTAAAATAAATGGCAAATATGGGTACATCTGATGCAGTGATCTTGTATGTTGCTTTTGTTTTAATGAAGAGCACTTAACATGCAAGTAAAAAGATAAGAGGCTTGAAATTAATAACTCACATGTGACTTGAAAAACATTATGCAGTCAGTGACAAATCTATGTTGCCTAAAATATTATTTGAGAAGCATATTTTTTCTAAATGGATATGGAAATAAGAATGGAAGAAAAATATTTACTGAGGAACATATTCTTAGGATGTTTAAGCTATTCCACTTAGGGTTGCCAACCATCCCGTATTGTCCGGGACATCACGATTTATGGGCAATTTTGATTTGGTCCTTCAGGGACAGCTCCAGTCCTGTATTCCAATCACAGCCTCGTCGTGCCAAAACTCACGTAAACTCACGATTGTTAGTAGTGACGGACCTGTGTGTGTATATGTGGGTGGACTGGCCACTGGTGAGTGGTATTGTACGTCAAAATGAGCAGTGAACCTGCAAATTAAAAAAAAAACTTTAGCTATAAAAAAAAGAGTGGGAAGCCAAAAGGCCATGGGTTAAAGCAGTCGCCGATGACGCAAAGAAAGTGTTTTGTACAGTATGCCACCAATAACTATCCATTAGCCATGGTGGCGAGAATGATTTAACTTGCCATGAAGCCTCAGACATTCACAAAAAGTCTGTGCTAGCGAAAGGAGCAAGCAACATTGGTACATTCTTCGCCGCATCTACGGCAGAAATCGACAAAATTGCTGCAAGTGAGGTAGCTTATGTATACCATACCATCAACCACGGTCTTAGCTATAACAGCACTGACTGCACTGTTAAGTTAAATGGGACTTTATTTCAAGATTCATGTGTTGCTAAGAAGATGCACTTGGGCAGAACCAAAGCTGAGATGATCACCATGAATGTTTTAGGACCAAGCACAGTGGGGAAAGTTCTGTCTAACCTTTCTCCAGCCGAAGGTGAGCCTGTCTATTTTTCACTTGCCACCGATGCCTCAAATAAGGGAAGTAGAAAAATGTTTCCAGTATGCGTGAGGTATTTCTCTGTATCCGGTGTCGTACAATCGAAGTTGCTTGACTTTTGAAGACAGCGATGAAACGGCAAATGGCATACACCAAGCTCTAATGACCTGCCTGGAAAATTATGAGCTGGATAGAAACAACACCGCATATGCAGCCGATAATGCGAACGTCAGTTATGGAAAGCATCACTCTGTTTACAAATTACTCAGCAGCACAAACGATGGCATTTTAAAAGCCCACATCACACATAATACATGCAAACATGCCAGCGATCAGCTGTCAGTGGATATTGAGACCCTTGTTGTTGAAAATATACAGCCACTTCTCTGTGTCAGCTTCTCGGAGAGAGGAATTATGTTCCTTTTTCACTTTAGTGGATATAGAGTGACGTAAGATCACGTCATGTGTGCACATGATGGCTCTTCCTTCATCCTGCTGTGCCCCCCATGTATTGTTGAGAACTGGGATAAGTTAGTTTGACAATGGTTGGTTTAGGCTTTTCAGTGTCTGTGGCATAGTCTAGTGCTATTTCAAGAAAAGAACATAAAATGTAAGAAAATTTGGAATAATTGTCTTGACTATTACTGTGAACCATATATCCAAGCAAGTACAGTAGTAGTTTGTCCTTTTACACTGTGAAATGAGTAGCTTTATAGTATGGTTAATGAAACTTTGAGATTTATATTACTGTTGGTCAGCTGCTGGGGATGCACGCATGCACACACACCTGGAGGAAAGTGTCCCTGATTTGGGGTTGAGGAAGTTGGCAACCCTACCAGCAATACTAGACGGCAAGGGCATCTTACTGTTATTGATAACCTTAATGTCTTTCCAAAAATCATTAACATTATTCTGCTGAAGCTTTTTAGCCATGGAGTTAACCCTCATAGCCTACTCATTTCTTTTAACAAAGTGGACAGCATATAGTACTTAAATTGCCAATTTCTTGCTGTCACACTCTGGGCCATGTCTAGCTCTCTCTGATAATACCAGGCTTTAAAAGCTTCTTTGGCCTCTGCATGGAGCTCAGCCACATATTCATTCCATCCTGGTCTGACATTATGTTGTTTACATCTTTTATTGCAGTAAAACTTACCACTACTGATAAGAGTGTCTGCAATCTTCTCATACATTATACTGTACAGAGACCTTTACTATGATTCTGGCTCTTACAGTTAATGTCATCACATAGGATAGCACCATATGGGAGATCAACATTACTAAGACCCTTATCAGTCTGTGACTTGTAAAGCCAGAGGTCCTTTTCTGACATCCTTGCCCACTCTAGTTTCTCACTTGGTTCTTGGCTATCACAGCTGGACAGTTCAGGTAGACTCTCAGCATTTAACGTGAGTGAGACAGATATGTGATCAGTAGTAGCCAACATTATCTCCATTTTCTCTAAGCAATCATGCACGTCGGCTGTACAAATACAGTGATCCAGCCATGATGTTGTATGCCATGCTTCACTTGTGTATGTATAGCTATCTACAGGCAAAAGTACTTTGCTAGAGAAAACTAGCTTGCTGTCTTCACAAAACTGCACTAAATGTTGGCCAAACAGAGATTTCTTATCTGAGATATCAGCATTCATGTCACCAACAATAAATATACATGTATATGCATTTTCTTTAATGAATGAGCTTATAAAACCAAGCCTGTTAATATATTCATCCTCATTTCTATTACATTCATAAGGAGTATAAACATTTAAAATAACGAAAACTTTATCATTATATACTACCCCAGTCAACCTCAAGCCTAATCACACTAATCAGTGGATCATATTTCTATGCCAGAGTATGGCCACTCCCCCAGAAATTCTGCCCCTCAGGATTCCCGTGCTTAAATCTGCTGTAGACTCCCCTGCCCCATGGAAGTTATCATTAACAGAGTTCAGTTGATCTAGGTCTTGCTTCGCTAGAAACGTTTCTTGTATGCACAAAATGTCCGTGATCTCCAAGAGCTTGTCAATTACAATTCACTGCGCTTTATCCCCTGTCCCATGTCCGAGGCGCAGGCCACGTGAGTTGTATGATACAACTCTTATACCAGTCATAGGAGACACAGGCATATCTACATTTCAGTCCCGTTCTCAGATGCCACATTCCTTGCTTGCTCACCCACAGGACCTGCAACAGCCCTGGGTTTGCACGCCTCAAAGAAACGCCACACAAAAGTCCCCTCTGGCCACAGCTGTGGCTCATACATTTCACTCACCTCTCTGCATACGGTGGTTACTTTAAATGAGCCTAACCTTGCATGTACAGTATCTATCTTTTCACAAGTGACATCACGGCCTAGTTTGTCTTACTAGCCAACGTGTCCAGCTCCAAGTCAGGTGAGAAGCGTGTAGCAAAAACACTCACCAACTTTGTCGTTATGGCTTGTATGCTTCCCCCAGCACAAGTTCCAACAATCCCAGTTGTCTTCTTCTCTCTAGAAGGGTTCAGGCGGGGTTTGGACGGCATAGTAGACTTCCCAGTGGCATGTTTTAACCGATGACCCTCCCTCATGACATGGGTCCACCTAGGTGACTTGCCATTCTCGCTCGTGGCTCCCTTTGCTGCACTGGTAGTCCTGTCAAGTGCCGGGGTAGCACTGTCCGAGCTCCGGTTGGAGGTCTCCCTGCTGTCGCAGGCCTGGTTCATCACACACACCCTGGGTGTAATCGCAGTCACTCCACTTGAACCGGACTTTTCAATCACAGATACTGTGCTCGAACCAGACTTTTTGATCACACTCAGACGTTGTCTAATGTCCACTGTTACCGCATGGAGATCCTCGCAGGCATTTGTCTGAGTAGACATAGCCTGCTTCATAACTGTGACCTCTGCGCTGAGTTGTTCAATTCTGCTAATCAGGCAGGACACATCCAGGCTATCGAAAGTCACTGGCAGTAGTTCATTGAGGTAATGAGACAGGAAACGAGGGATATTTTCACCAACCTCATTAAGCAGTTTCAAACAACCTTTGACATTGTTAGCATCTTTGTGTGCCCCTTTATATATCACGTTGCGCTGGGTACTTGGGCAGAGTTCAAACAACACTTGTTTGGAGTTCTCTATCCACTCAGAACCAAAGTGGTTCACAGCCATTAACACAATGTCATCTTGACTCAAGGTTTTCATTTTGACGAGAAAGTTTAGAAATTCATCCTCCACAATAACTTTCCCACTAGCAGTTGTGTAAATATCAGGTTTTGTTCGAATCCTCACACCACCAGCGGCACCTCTACCTCCCACTGCTGCCATCTTGTCGTCTTCTTCGATGATGATTGTGTTATCCTGGGATGATGGGAAGTCGGTTATAAAATCTATGGCCAGGTGGGACCAAGGTCTCTGAGGTACAGGGAGGGGACATAGGTTACCAGAGGGAGGGGTTCATGGAACCTTTGCTTGGGCGCATTCAGAGCAAGAGATGATAAAGTGATTGATCTCGGTTCTCAGGTTTTCTCACCAGTACTTACTTCTCGACATCTGATAAGTCCTTTGACTACAAAGATGTCCCATAGCAGGAGATGCATGCGCCCATATGTTAAGTTTACCTCAAAGGGTTTGGGGGATGTATAGCAGTTCTGGTGGACAGTCCTCTGGATGCCTTTGGGGTTGAGAGTTTATGATCTCTTTATCTAGGTCCCAAGTGATAGACTGCATGAAGCATTCTGGTGCAAGAACAGGATGTGGTTCAGTATTGTAAGGAGCAGAACTGGAGGTTCGGGATAGAGCATCAGCCTTTATGTTCCTTGACCCTGGATGAAAAGAGATTGTGAAGTTGAATCTGGTGAAAAAGAGGGCCCATCAGGCCTGACATGGGTTCAACCTCTTTGCTTTCTTTAGGTATTCTAAGTTCTTGTGGTCTGTCAAAATCACAAAGGGGTGTGTAACTCCCTCTAGCCAGTGCCTCCATTCCTCGAGGGCAAGCTTAATGGCTAGTAACTCAAATTCCCAACATCATAGTTACTCTCCACAAATGAGAGCTTCTTTGAGAAAAATGCTACTGGGTGAAGCTTTGGTTTCTCACTGAAACATTGCAATAGCACCCCTCCAATTCCTGTTTCTGAGGCATCTACCTCAACAGTGAACAGTTTGGTGGGGTCAGGATGTTGCAGGATGAGGGCTGATGTGAACGCAGTCTTAAGTCGGCTGAAGGCTTCCTCCGCTGCTGGGTTCCAGAGGAGCCATTTTGTACTTTTTTTAAGCAGGGTGGTTAATGAAACAGCAATGGTACTGAAACCTCTGATAAATTGTCTGTAGAAGTTTGCAAAACCTAGAAAGCATTGAAGTTCTTTAACTGATGTGGGTACTGGCCAAGACATGACAGCGGATACTTTGGAGGAGTCCATGTTGACTCCCTTTGCACTGATGATGAACCCAGGAAAGAGATCTGATGTAAATGGAACTCACATTTCTCAGCTTTGATGTAGAGATGATTCTTGAGTAGTCGTTTTAGCATGGATTGGATGTGTTCCAGGTGGCTTGATTCATCGGGGGAGTAGATCAGAATATCGTCAATGTAGGCAATAACAAACTTCCTCGGCATGTCCTGAAGCACATCATTGATCAGGCACTGGAAAACGCTTGGGGCCAAAGAAAGGTCATAAGGCATGACCCAGTACTCAAAAGGGCCGGTGATGGTGAGTTACTAGAATGTAGAGCTCCTACTTGGATGCTGTCTTCCATTCATTGCCTTCTTGAATTTTGATCAGGTTGTATGCACTGTGCAGGTCAAGTTTTGAGAATATCTTTGCTGAACGTACTGTAGTTGTTCTAACACTGAAGGGACAAGTGGAAGTGGATACGGATACTTTACAGATACCTGATTAAGTCCTCTGTAATCTATGCATGGACGAAGACCCCCCTCCTTTCTTCTCCACAAAGAAGAAGTCTGCATAAGCAGGTGACTTGGAGGGATGGATATAACCTTGCTTGAGAGCCTCCTGAATGTACTCCTCCATTGCCGCTTGTTCTTTCTGGGAAAGTGGATGGATGCAGCTGTGAGGAGGTGATGTACCTGGGAGAAGGTCAATGACACAATCGTAAGGGCAATGTGGAGGTAGGCCACAGGCCTTGCCCTTAGTGAAGACCTCCTTCAGATCAGAGTAGCACTCCAGCACGTTGTCTAGGGAGTCAGGTTGAGGACTTTCTACTGAGGTCGAGGAGATGCATAACTGAGGATGTGATAAACAGTTCTGGAAGCATGTAGGGGACAATTAGAGGATTTTTTTGTATTGCCATGAAATCAGAGAATTGTGGAGCTGTAACCAAGGATAACCCAGGATGATGTCATGATTGACCTTAGAAGTCACAAACAGTGAAATGAGTTCAGAATGTAGAGCTCCTACTTGGATGCAAACTGGAGTGGTCCTAGTTGTGTTGAGACCATCTCCTATGGGTCCTCTGTCAATGGTCCTAATGCTGAATGAACTTTGCAGAGGGGTTGTGGACAGGTCATCCTGGATGATGGAGTTGTCAAGAAAGTTCCCCTCCACCCCTGGGTCAACAAATGCAGACAGTACATGGGTCGAAGCTGACAGTTTCAACAAGACTTTGAATGATTGTAAGTTAAATTTCCTTGTAGAACTCACCGCGTCAGGAACAGGTTCAGGGTTATTGTGATTGCTAGTGGAACAGATGGGACACTGAGAAATGTGATGGTCAGAGCTCCCACAGTAAAAGCATAGACCCTCATGTCATCTTCTCTCTCATTCAGAGCACCTCATTCTGGTTTGGGAAACTGCCATAGGTGAGGACACATCCATAGACTGAGCTGGTCTGGTGTCCTCTTTGAGAGAAGGATGGCTGGAGAGTAGGTGATCCAGGCGAATCGTGAGATCTATGAGGGAGTCCAATGTGAGATGTTCATCTCTGCAAGCCATTTCACTCTGAATCTCAGTACAGAAACCTTGACGGAACACTGCTTTCAATGCTGGCTCATTCCATCCACTAGCGGCTGCAAGAGTTCTGAAGTCAAGCACATATTAGGCTACTCCTCTTGTTCTTTGTGTGATGGTGAGCAGGCTCTCACCAACTTCGATCCCCTCAGGTTCATGATCAAATACTCACTTGAACAATTCTAGAAAACATTCATATGAAGTGGTGTGCTCCTCTCCACTTTTTCATACCGCACTAGCCCACTGTAGTGCCTTACCGGTGAGAAAGGAGATAAATTTTGCAATTTTGTGTTCATCAGAAAGATTTGGCATACTTGCTAAGTACATGGAGCATTGAAGCAGAAACCCCTTACAGTTGCGGGCGTCACTGACATATTTTTTGGGAGTTGGAAGAAGTTGCACAGGAGTAGAGGTAGCTTCAGAGTGCATTAGGAGGGCCTGCGACATTACAACAGTTAACTGTGTTGAGGTCAGCAAGCATCTGCTGATGTTCTCCTAAGAGGTGTCTCTGAGCATTCAGAGCTGTTTGCTTCACCTCCTCCACGACATTCATAATGAGGCGAAGTATCCTGTCAGATTGCAGGCATTCAAGGATGTATGTACAGAGCAGAGCCTGGATGCAAACAGGAAGCGTAGCCAACTCAGTGAACAAACTCATAGTCAAAGCCAGGCAAGGGTTAGCCGATTGACAAACGGAATATCAGAGAGAGGACAGAGGCAGATAATGGGGAAACGTAGCAAAAGTTCAATAACAGGAAAGCTGGTAGACTAGAAAGGCTTGGTACGACTGGAAAAACACAGAATGATACTTCGCACTGAAAGAGAGGGGGAGAGGCTTAAGTAGTGTTGCTGATGATTGTTAATGAAAGACTGCTGAAGTTAATAAGACGGAGACAGAAGGTGCTGTGAACCTTGGGTGTTGTAGTCTTGGGAAGCCATGTTTGTAGTTTGCTTTGTGTTCTGACTCACAACGCCATTACTGACACAAGCAAAGATGGGGCAAGGATCAGTGCTTTGTAATAAAGTGTGGGCGAGTAGTCCCACAGTTTAAGAACAACATTTATTAATGTATAATTATACAAATCCATAATATCATCAAAAGATTCAGAGTATCCAGAGACATCTCTGCATGTAAGGGACAAGGCTGAAAACCAACATTGAACGCCCATAGTAGATTTTTCTAACCCTTTTATTCATCTTTACATGGCTACCAATAGTCATGGAGGTCAGAGGTTGAGGGTTCTATGCAGTATCTTACCAGCTGTTCATGGGACTGCACTCTTCTGGACAGAGACCTCGGATGTCGTACCTGGAATCTGCTGGAGCCACTCTCCCAGTCTGAGGGTCACAGCTCTGAACACTCATCACCATTGGGACCACTTTGGACTTTATCTTCCACATCTCTTCCAGTTGTTCTTTCAGTCCCTGCTACTGTACTTCTCATGTTTCTCGTGTTCCCTTTGCCTGATGTTACTGTCAGTTGGGTAATATGCTGGGTTCTAAAATCTTCAGCATTGGTCTTATGTTCAGGTAGAAGGTTCCCACATATGTTGCATGTAACCTGTAACACAGTTCTTGTCCATGTAGTGTATATCTTGTTCCATTGGCCCATTTGTCATCAGCATGTCCTGGTCCCCCAACATCTGACATTGACCTTGTTATGCTAAAAATATAATGAATTTCCTGGTTTCACAGTTGTACTTTGTGACTATATAGGACACATATAATCATGCTATATGTTATCACCCAAATGAGGATGGGCTCCCTTTTGAGTTTGGTTTCTCTCAATGTTTCTTTTTCATGTCATCTAAGGGAGTTTTTCCTTACCACCGTCACCACAGGCTTGCTCATCAGGGATAAATAAATTTATTCAGGATTAAATTAGCTCATGTTTAAAGTCTAATTTTCTGTAAAGCTGCTTTGCATCAATGCCTGTTGTTAAAAGCGATATACAAATAAACTTGACTTGTTTCTCCGGATGACGTCTGAGCTGTTATAGCTTTTTTAGTTATATTTTATATTTAAATAATATTGGCTGACTTTTTTCTTGGTATAGCAGATATATTCCATTTAACGAGGGTGATACTGAATGAGTTGGAGACGAGTTCAATATCATGCTGGCTGAATGGAATATATCTGATATACCATGAAAAAAGCCATCTCTTCTTTTTCTTCTTCTTCTTATTATACATACACATTCCTTTAGGGTGTTCAACACATCTTTCTTTTTCAAAATTCTCTCAAAATCTTCTGTATTTAACGAAGCAAATCAGGCAGCCATGTTTGTTTACAAATTGTCTCAGTCGCTCGCTAGCGTGGAAGTTTTACATGTGTCTTTTTTCCAGTTTTTCGATGTCCATTGGTATGTTTTTCTCTTGTAAATATGCATGAAGAATATCTAATTAAGTTTGGTAGCCTTTCTCTTTCCTGTTGAACAAAGAACTGCTTCTGTGCATGCACAGCAGAAAACTTTCTCTTTGGATATTCGCATCAGCTCTGACATGTGATGTCATGTTGTCTTGACAACCATGCAATATTGTAAACCATATTCAATGTTTATTCTCCATTGGGTAAAGTGATGTAATACATGTATGATAAGCGATATGCAAACATTATTGCATGCTATCTAACCAAATGAATTAAACCCGCTAGAAGGGAATAGAATACATGCTTTTATTCCATGGAAAAAGTGTCCTGTATATATAATAATTAGTTATATTATATATTTCTCTCAGGGCGGCATGGTGGTGTAGTGGTTAGCGCTGTCGCCTCACAGCAAGAAGGTCCGGGTTCGAGCCCCATGGCCGGTGAGGGCCTTTC
>JAPEIY010000001.1:18643556-18653990 GCA_026122135.1 Cathorops aguadulce | reverse complement strand
AACCCACAAAAAAAGCAACAAAATATGGAATAAAAGTATTTGATGGTAAGCACGTATATATTTTATTTCTCAAGAATTATTATTAATATAGTTTTTATTTATCAAATTTGCAAAAAATAAAAATGTTTTGTTTCTTAAAAGCCAGTAAATGTGGATAGAATAAAACAGTTATTTCACTCAATTTCATCGTATATGGCTTATAGCCAACTCTATGACTCAGTTTTGTGGAATAACTTTATATATATATATATATATATATACACACACACACACACACTGCAATCCCGCTATAACAAACTCCTTGGGGGACGTTCAAATGGTTCATTATACCGAAAAGTTTGCAATACTGAAATGGACCCACTTGTCACATCAAACACTCACTCTTACATAAAACAAGTCCAAGTGTGTCTAAGTTATATTTATGCTTAATTCACTTATATATTTACGAAATAAAGGAAATAAGTCGCACTCACTTGCTGCATCTTCTTCCTTTTCAGCCCATCATGTTGATTGCAGTTATGGATGAAGTCTCGGGGCTCTTTTTCTTTTGGTTTAAAAGTAAAAATTGAATTTTTCAGGATACCATACTCTTCAGACAAATTAATTGCTTTCTCATCACGCTTTAGATGGTCCACGATATGACGTTTGTCTTCGACGGAGAGTATCTATTGTAACATTTACAAGTGTCATGTATTGGAGGCAGATGATGGATGTAATTGCAGGAATAGTGTTTATTTAAAAACAGGCAGGCAAACAGTTAGAAACATCAGATAAAGGCAGGGTCGTGTAATGGGTAATGGTTGAGCGAGGAACAAACAGAATATCACGAAGGCAAAGTCCAGAATACAAAAGCGAGTCAAAACCAGTAAAGCAATAGGTAGAACAAAGGCTTGGTAATGTGAGACACTCGGTACAGAGCGTATACTTCACAAGGTTTATGTGCTTAGAGTCCTTATAAGCGCATGCTGTGATTGCACTCTAATCTGGAACAGGTGCATGGTAATTAGTCCTAATAGCGCTGAGCATGCGTGAAAGATCAGAGCACCAACATGCGTGGACGTGATATCAAGTAGCCATGACAACAATGCTTACAGAGTAAAGACTCAATTAAAACTGCTTTTAGCTCTTAAAATAAAGTTCTTTTTCGGGATTTTTTGAAGTCAGTGATTGCTGTTCTTAATGATTGTTAGTGATCAAAACCTAAGGGAGGCTCATTAAGCCTTTGTTTTATGGTGTTAACACATACTGTTAACTCGACTGCAGAGTCGGTGACTTATTGTTTGTCTCTGGTGGGAAGAGGAGCGCATGGCAAAGTGTTGTTTTTTTGACGACTCCGACTCATTGTCATTAAATGCTGGGGACATGAACCTAGTTCATTATATGGGAAAGTTCATAATAAAAGAATTTGTTATAGCAGGATTGCAGTGTATTGAAAAATGGGTAGTTAAATATATCACATATCGCATATTATTACTATTACAGCCCTTTAACTCACTGTGGTCTCTCCAGTCCTCCAGAATAATTGATATGTAGGGAATTACATATCAATTAAGATGAGTTTCCTGAGCCATTTTGGATAGTCAGAGACATATCTTTTTCCACCCTCAGAATCTGCTTTATCGGTCCAGCTCCTGTTCCCTTGCAATCTTTAAACAGCTTTCGTAACATGATAACATGAGGCTCATGCATTGGTTGTCTAGCTGTGCTGCTGCTGGATTTCAAGGGGTTGTTGTGTTATTCTCTTACTAACGGGAGGAGTCTGTGCCAGAACCTTACCATGAACAATTACCATGGAGCTAATCTTATTCAAGCCAGCTAATTTGTTGTCTCCCATTATTTCCCATAAGCACAAAAGAGCTTTAAAGAAATCATGAAGGGAATCCAAAATGCAGTGCAAGTAGATGAATAGGTGTAATAACCAAATGATATCACACTCTCATTGGATTCATCTGCTTCCCTCATAAGACTTGGCACCGTTTTATGGAACACAAGGTCTGTCTTCATTTGATGAGCCCTTAATGTTTGGAAAACTAAAGGCCAAGTGATCTGATGATTGTGTCGGTTGCCAACACTATATATACCAGTAGTAAAATGGTGCTTTGAGCCATGTGTCAAAAAGAGAATGCGGCCATTAATCTTATACAAGCCCAATGTTATCATGACAGAGGTATCTGATGCTCTCATAACTTGATCAAGAGCTCACAAGCCTGTAACTGAAATCCCACGTCAGATTCTTGGAACATTCTTAATTGGAGTTTAAACCTGGAAGCTTGGGCCTTAGTGGAGCAATTAAGAGTAAGAAAACAAGAGAAAGTTTCTTGAACGAGAAGTTGGAAATCTCAGTCTTTGTTGTGTAACCTTGTGTTCACAGAAGCAAGTGACAGGCGACTATTCAACTTCTATGTACGTGTGCGACACGGAGCCACAATTTCAGCGACATCAGCAAACGGAAAAGCGACAATGTGATGATTGACATTTGAATTGAGACGTTTTCAACTCTATGCAAATCAGGTCTGACAAATCCACATGATTGGCTCGAATGATTCCTTGGACCAGTCCTATTGTATGTGTGGTCTGAAATTTTTAAGCTTCTCAAAAACATTGCAGGCATTTCGCAGATACTCTTATCCAGAGCAATGTACAACAGGATCCTGACATACCCATAGCTGTGGGCAGCCTGGGGAGCAGTTGAGGGTTAGGTGCCTTGCTCCGGGCCATTCTTGCTGGTCCAGGGAATCAAACCAGCAAGCTTTTGGTCCCAAAGCTTCAACCTTTAGGCCATGGCTTCCCATTCAAGCGGTCACACATGGTGAACAGGAAACAAACTACAAGCAACAAGTGTGAATGTAGGATGAGTGTGCTGGTAGTACTAGTTTTACTAGTTTCCCTATAACATTGGAACCTACACTTGATGATTAATCCATTGTCACTGCCGAACCCGATCTGGGCTTGAGGAGAACCATGTTTGGTTGACTTGGCCAGAATTGCAGCAATAGGGTGGCCAGTACACACACACATTCACACCAATGGGTAATTTGGAGTAGCCACATGTCTTTGGACTGTGGGATGAAACCGGAGCACCCGGAAGAAACCCACACAGACACGAGGAGAACATGCAAACTCCACACAGAAAGGCCCCCGTCAGCTACTGCACTCGAACCCAGAACCTTCTTGCTGTGAGGTGACAGTGCTAATCACCGTGCCACCCGTGATTAATCCACACTTTATACAATAAAAGTGTACAGTAAAATGTAAAACAGTAAAATGAGAGAATGGGGAAATTTATTTTGACAGTGGTCCTATGTACTGGTTCCCAGAGAAAAAAAAAATACAAATGGCAAAAAATCCAAGACATTACATTTTCAGCAAACAATAATTCATACAATTTTACCAAGAAAATATCTTAAATATGACTAAGCGCTTAGTACTAGTTACATTGTTGACTAAAATGCATCTACATGTAGACAGTGTGATGAAATTCTTTTTTCAAGAAGCGAACATAGCATGGTAAAAGCAGAGGAGGTTAAGGGCCTTGCTCAAGGGCCCACAACATTTTGTTCATTATCCCAGAGCTTTAACTGAAATGATATCCAGTCAGTGCATAGCTGTCTTAGGGTAAAATAGTGGAACTTGTACAGTGGCTAAATGCTTAAGGCAAAAAGGCACTAATCTAACACTGGGTGTTGACATATAGAGAAAAAGTAACCAATGAGAACGTACAGTGCAGCATGATTTAAGCGAAGACTTGAGAAAGCAGTGGGCCTCATTTCATCACAGCAAGCCCGATATAATTAGTCTTTATCATCAATGTCATGCTCAGCTGTCCTTTGAGAACATTACTGGAGGAGGCCTTTAATTGCCTGGGCTTTGTCCTCTTTTTTTTTTTTTTTAACATATCTGTGACATTTGGCCAGGTTGACATATCTTTTCAAACCTCTGCCAAAGCCTTAGTAGTCTGTAATTTGTTATATGCAAACGCTTTGAACAGAATGTGACCATTTCTGCTTTCATTAATATTTGGATTCATATATCATACCACTATTAAAGTGACAGTTTCACCAAAAATTAAACTGGCATCATTTTTCCCTTCATTCTAAAATAAGTCAGTCACCCAAGACATGGTTACGGCATGCATTTTTATTTAATTTTGCATCAGAGCTTCATGGCTAATGTTACTAACAGCTTGCTTATGTGGTTTCTGAAACTGTATGGCACAATTATCTACAACTCCAGTTCCAAAAATGTTGGGATGCTGTTTAAACTGTAAATAAAAACAGAATGTGATAATTTGCAAATCATGGAAACCCTATATATCATTGAAAATTGTACAAAGACAGTATGTCAAATGTTGAATCTCAGAAATTTTATTGTTTTTTTTAAAAATGTATGCTCATTTTGAATTTGATTTAAGTAAAACGTTTCAAAAAAAGTTGGGACAGAGGTATGTTTACCACTGTGTTGCATCACCTCTACTTTTACCAACACTCTGTAAATGTTTGGGAACTGAGGAGATCAATTGCTGCAGTTTTGAAAGAGAAATGTTGACCCATTCTTGCCTGATATACAATTTCAGTTGCTCAACAGTTCAGGGTCTTCAGGTCTGGACTGCAGGCAGGCCAGTTTAGCACCTGGACTCTTTTACTACAGAACCATGCAGTTTTAATATGTGCAGAAAGCGGTTTGGCATTGTCTTGCTGAAAGAAGGAAGGCCTTCCCTGAAAAATATTTTGTCTGGATGGCAGCATGTTGCTCTGAAACATGTATATATCATTCAGCATTCATGATGCCTTCCAAGATGTGCAAGCTACCCAATGTCACGTACATTAATGCACCCTCATACCATCACAGATGCTGGCTTTTGAACTGTGCACTGATAACAAGCAGAATGGTCCCTCTCCTCTTTAGCCTGGAGGACGTGATGTCCAAGATTTCTAAAAAGAATTTCAGATTTCGATTCGTCAGACCTTGGGACAATTTTCCACTTCACCTCAGTCCATTGTAAAAGAACTTGGGCCCAGAGAAGGTAGCTGTGTTTCTGGATATTGTTTATATCTAGATTTAACTTGCATTTGTGGATGCAGAAATTAACTGTTTTCACAGATGATGGTTTTCTGCAGTGTTCCTGAGCCCATACAGTGATTTCCACTACAGACATGTGTCTGCTTTTAATGCAGTGTCGCCTGAGGGCCTATGTCAGTTTTCAGCCTTGTCTCTTGCATACAGAGATTTCTCCAGATTCTCTGAATCTTTTAAATGATATTATGTACCATAGATTATGTGATCCCCAAATTCTTTGCAATTTTACATTGAGGAACATTATTCTGAAATTGCGGTGAACCCCTTCCCATCTTTATTCCTGAGAGACTCTGCCACTCTGGGATGCTTTTTTTTTAAATACCCAATCATATTACTGACCTAATTAACCAAATTAGCTTTTTTTTAGCATGACACAACTTTTTCAGTCTTTTGTTGCCCCGTCCCAACTTTCCTGAAACGTGTTGCTGACATCAAATTTAAAATGAGCGTGTATTTATCAAAAAACAATAACATTTCTCAGTTTCACCATTTAATATGTTGTCCATCTATCCATCTTCTACTACTTATCCAGATTGTGGGGGTAGCAGCCTAAGCAGAGCAGCCCAGACTTTCCTCTCCCCGGCCACCTCCACCAGCTCTTCTGGGAGAATACCGAGGCATTCCCAGGCCAGCCAAGAGATGTAATCTCTCCAGTGTGTCCCGAGTCTGCCCCGGGGTCTCCTTCCATTGGGGCATGCTCAGAAAACCTACTTTGGGAGGCGTCCAGGGGGCATCCTAACAAGGTGCCCGAACCACTTCAACTGACTCCTTTCGATGTGGAGGAGCAGCGGTTCTAATCTGAGTCTCTCCCAAATGACCAAGCTTCTCACCCTGTCTCTAAGGAAGAGCCCAGCCACCCTGCAGAGAAAACTAATTTCTACCGCTTGTATCTGTGATATCATTCTTTCGATCACTATCCATAGCTCGTGACCATAGGTGAGAGTGGGAACGTAGATGGACCAGTAAACTGAGAGCTTTGCCTTTTGGCTCAGCTCCCTCTTTACCACAACAGACCGGTTTAGTGTCCGCATCACTGCTGACACTTCCCCAATCCATCTGTCCAACTCCCGCTCCTCCTTACCCTCAGTAGTGAACAAAACCCCAAGATACTTAAACTCCTCCACTTTATGTAACAACTGCCCCCTGACCTGGAGTAGGCACTCCACCCTTTTCCGGCTGAGCACTATGGCCATGGACTTGGAGGTGCTGATCCTAATCCCAGTCACTTTGCACTCAGCTGCAAACCATCCCAGCGCCTGCTGTAAGTCGCAGATTGATGAAGCCAACAGGACCACATCATCCGCAAAAAGCAGAGACATGATCCTGCTGCCACCAAACTGGACACCCTCCGTCTCTTGGCTGCACCTAGAAATTCTGTCCATAAAAGTTATGAATAGAACCAATGACAAAGGGCAGCCCTGGCAGAGTCCCACATACACCGGGAATGAGTCCGACTTACTGACAGCAATGAAACTCCTGTTCTGGTCATACAGGGTCCGAATGGCTTGCAGTAGTAGGCCCTGAACCCCATACTCCTGAAGCACCCCCTACAGGGCACCACAAGGGACATGGTCATAAGCCTTCTCCAGGTCCACAAAACACATGTAGACTGGTTGGGCAAACTCCCATACACCCTCCAGTACCCTTGCAAGGGTAAAGAGCTGGTCCAGTGTTCCATGACCAGGATGAAAACCGCATTGTTCCTCCTGAATCCAAGGTTCGACTATCAACCGGACTCTCCTCTCCAGCACCCCAGCATAGGCTTTCCCAGG
Source organism: Cathorops aguadulce (assembly GCA_026122135.1). Taxonomy (NCBI): domain Eukaryota; kingdom Metazoa; phylum Chordata; class Actinopteri; order Siluriformes; family Ariidae; genus Cathorops; species Cathorops aguadulce. Next base: position 18,647,142 of record JAPEIY010000001.1, on the reverse strand, counting down.
GAGGCTGAGAAGTGTGATCCCCCTATAGTTAGAACACACTCTCCAGTCCCCCTTTTAAAAAAGGGGGACCACCACCCCAGTTTGCCAATCCAGTAGCACTGTCCCCATCCTCCACACAAATGTTGAAGCGTGTCAACCAAGACAGCCCAACAACATCCAGTGCCTTCAGAAACTCAGGATGAATCTCATCTATCCCCCCAAGCCCAGCCACTGAGGAACTTTTTAACCACCTTGGCAACCTCAGCCCCTGTGATGAGCGAGTCCTCCCAAGCACCTTCAGACTCCGTGTCTTCCTTGGACAACATGAAGGTGGGATTGAAGATATCCTCAAAGTATTCCTTCCACCGCCGGATAATGTCCCCAGTTGGGGTCAACAGCATTCCATCCTCGCTGTAAACAGTAGGGACAGAGCACTGTTTTCCCTTCTTGAGCAGCTGGACGGTTTGCCAGAATCGCTTCGAGGTCGACCAAAAGTCACTTTCCATGGCCTCACCAAACTCCTCCCGAGTTTTTGCTTCAATGACCGCCAGAGCCACGTTCTGCTTGGCCCATCGGTATCTGTCAGCTGCCTCTGGAAACCCACAGGCTAACCAAGCCCAATAGGACTCCTTCAGCTTGACGGCTCCCCTCACCACAGGTGTCCACCACCAGGTTCGGGGATTACCACCACGACAGGCGCCAACAACCTTGCAGCCGCAGCTCTGCACAGCTGCCTCAGTAATGGAGGTGCAGAACATGGTCCACTCGGACTCAATGTCCCTCCCCTCCCCCGGTATGCAGTTGAAGCTCTGCCGGATGTGGCAGTTGAAGATTCGATGGACGGGAGCCTCCGTTAGATGTTCCCAGCATACCCTCATTACTCGTTTGGGCCTGCCAGGTCTGTCCGGCCTCCTCCCCCACCATCTGATCCAGCTCGCCACCAGGCAGTGATCAGTTGACAGCTCTGCTCCTCTCTTCACCTGAGTGTCCAAGACATATGGTCGTATATCAGATGAAATGACTACAAAGTCAATCATCGATCTACAGCCTAGGGTGTCCTCATGCCACATGCACTTATGGACACTCTTATACTTGAACATGGTGTTGTTATGGCCAAACTGTGCATGGCACAGAAGTCCAACAGCAGAACACTGCCCAGGTTCAGATCGAGCAGGCTTTTCCTCCCAATCACACCCCTCCAGGTCTCACTGTCATTGCTCACATGAGTGTTGAAGTCCCCCAGTAAAACAAAGGAGTCCCCTTGTGGTGCACTGTCTAGCACCCCACTCAAGGACTCCAAGAAGGCCGGATACTCTGAACTACCATCTGCTGCATAAGCGCAAATGACAGTCAGAGACCATTCCCCAACCCGAAGGCACAGGGAAATAACCCTCTCATTCACTGGAGAGAACTCTGATGTTAGTGCGCCAAACTGGGGGGCTAGCAATAGCCCCACCCCTGCCTGGTGCCGCTCACCCTTGGCAACTCCAGCATAGAAGAGAGTCCAAACCCTCGCCAGGAAATTGATTCCAGAGCCCAAGCTATGTGTTGAGGTGAGCCCAACTATATCTAGTCAGGACTGCTCAACCTTACGCACTAGCTCAGGCTCCTTTCCCACCAGAGAGGTGACCTTCCATGTCCCAAAAGCCAGTTTTGTCAGCCAGGGATCAGTACGCCAGGTACCCAATCCACAGTGTATCGGACCCTTATGGCACCTCCTGTGGGTGGTGGATCCACAGGAGAGTGGTTCTGTGTTGCTCATTTGGTCTAGGCCTGGCCAGGCCCCACAGACATAGGCCCAGCCACCAATTGCTTGCTGACAAGCCCCTCCCCCAGGCCTGGCTCCAGGTTGGGGCCCCGGTATCCCTGGTCTGGGCAAGGGCACTTGGATACCTGCTTTTCCTCTCATAAGGGTTATTTGAACCGCTCTTTATCTGACCTCTCACCTAGGACCAGTTTGCCTTGGGAGACCCTACTAGGGTCAAACGCCCCCAACAACATAGCTCCTAGAATCCCTGAGGCACTCAAACCCCTCCACCACATTAAGGTGACAATTCAAGGAGGTGGCTGAGCAAATAATGTGCATGAAATCACTCACTTTGCACAGTCAAGCAGACAGAGGAAGACTGTGTGCGCATGCACAGGTATACCTTTGACCGTGCACTGACAGTTACATCATTGTGTCACTAAACACACACCTGATCACACTGAGGTACTTGCTGACTTCCAATATTTATTAACTTGGTCCTGTGTTTCCTTTCCTTCACAACATAATGTCTTTTCTACTCACTTTCTGTTACTGTAGACGGTCTTCCACATTTCATTCGCACACTCACATCCTCCATTTTCTCTCCCATTTCAAATTTTTATCCCACAGTGCCTTGTGTGAATGGGGAAAGCCCACCATGTCATACATGATGTAGTATCTTGAATTGGGTCATGGTGAAGCAGGAAAAAAATAGTGGAGAATTTCAGGCCATGTGGCCCTAAATTCATTATTTGTTTGATTTAAAAACAAACTGAATTAAATTGGAAGTCTGTGATTTCGAATTCAATAGCTTTCAGTCCACTAAACAAAAATAATTGGGTGTCGGGGAAAATTCTTTTTATGAACTCAACTTGAAAAATCTGAAAGGCAGTCTAGCTTTAAAGTAAAAATAGCCTTGATAAGGCTGCAGCTCATACCGCCCACTGTTGTTGTTGTGTGTGAGTTTGAACTCCGATCAATCCTATCGGACGAGTAGCGATTTTTATGAAATTGTATATGACACCCTGTGTAGCTACATCCATGGCAGGTGGCGCCACCTGGTAAACAATTCTTGTTGGAATATGTCTTTAGTCTTCTGGGTGAGTGTCAGTGAAAACATCTGAGCAGTTTACAAACAGTAGCGTTTGGTGTGATGAGTCACCCATCCATCCATCATCTGTAGCCACTTATCCTGTACAGGGTCACAAGCAAGCTAGAGCCTATCCCAGCTGACTATGGGCAAGAGGCAGGGTACACCCTGGACAAGTTGCCAGATCATCGCAGGGCTGGCACAAAGAGACAAAGAACCATTCACGCTCACGGTCAATTTAGAGCCGCCAATTAACCTAACCTGCATGTCTTTGGACTGTGAGGGAAAACAGAGCACCCAGAGGAGAGAACATGCAAACTCCATACAGAAAGGCCCTCATCAGCCACTGGGCTCAAACCCAGGACCTTCTTGCTGTGAGGCAACAATACTAACCACTACACCACCATGCCGCCACTGATGAGTCACCCAAATTTTCAAACACCCATAATATGTTAAATATGACTGGTGGCACCACCATCTTGACAACTTTTATGCACACCCACCTGGGGAACATTGTCTGTGAATTTGATCGTAATCTGATCAATCCTGTAAGACAAGTAGCGCTTTTTGTAAATTGTGGATGATTGACACGTGATCGCATAACCTCATCTGGCCTGGCCTGTGGCTGGATGAGCTAAAAACCACCCTCTCTCATGCTTTATTTGTCCTGATGAACACCTGTATTCTGATACGCCTTTTCCACCAAATCAGTTCCAGGGCTGGTTCGGGGCCAGTGCTGGTGCTGGTTCACAACTCATTCAACTTGCAAG
>JAPEIY010000001.1:16838698-16850465 GCA_026122135.1 Cathorops aguadulce | reverse complement strand
GGGAAACCGGAGCACCCGGAGGAAACCCACGCGGACACGGGGAGAACATGCAAACTCTGCACAGAAAGGCCCTTGCCCGCCACGAGGCTCGAACCCGGACCTTCTTGCTGTGAGGCGACAGCGCTAACCACTACACCACCGTGCCACCCTAAGCCTTTAGTTATCACACGTATACTTAAGCACAGTGAAATTCTTCTCTGTATTTAACCCATCTGAAGCAGTGAACACACATGCATACACAAGTGAACAACGAGCACACACACATACCCAGAGCAGTGGGCAACTATGCTACAGTGCCCGGAGAGCAGTTGGGGGTTAGGTGCCTTGCTCAAGGGCACGTCAGCCCAACCTCAGGCTGTGGCTGCCCCATGTTAACCTAAGCGCATGTCTGTGGACTGTGGGTGGAAACCCACACAGACATGGGGAGAACATGCAAACTCCACACAGAAAGGCCCCCGTCAGCCACTGGGCTCAAACACAGAACCTTCTTGCTGTGAGGTGTCAGTGTTAACCACTACACCACCATGCCACCCTTGTCCAAAAATGCAGTCCATTATGCTTTTGGAGATACAGGGAATTTCTGACATTGGACATCACGTAGTGTGAGCAGTGTCACAATGTCTGATGTACATTTCAGAAACCTAGCGAGCTCCATTAGTTTGTATATGAGCCTCTTGAGTATAAAACCAAAAGCAAAAATGATGTTAAGACTGAGGGGGGGAAAAGATCACAAAACAACCCAAGTGATGGAAGTAAAACTAACTTGGGTGGGTTTCCCGAAAGCCTCTTAATGCTAAGAGCAGCTTAACTAGGAGAGAGAGAGTGTTCATTGTGATGTTCGCGCCACCATTTAACGATGATCTTTGTGCTACGATGCTTTTGAGAAACCCAGCCCTGAACAGTATCCCCAATGGACTACAGTATGTAATGACATTCTTTGGTTTGTCCTTTGATTTTGAAGTTTCAGAACACAAACTGCACAAACCACAAGCTTCCTGTGGTGATTCGTCTCATCACTGGCATTTTAACGTTGGACGATTTCACAGAGTGAGCACTGTGAGGTAATTGTTGTACAGTGCACAACTAGTTTAAGGGGATCTCCAGAGGACCTTTTTTCCATGCTTATGAACCTGCTGGTGTAGTACACTTATAGTGCATGTGTTGGGAGTGAGTAAAGGCCAGCGAGATCCATTGTGCCATAGTGGTGGATTTATGACGCCGGGGGAGTGTGTTTATTATCTCACAACCAGTGCACTGCCTCCGATGGGGCAATTCATCCTCTTTCAAGGCCCTGTCCTGATTTGTGTTGTCTCTTTCACTTCCTCTCTCTGTCTCTCTCTATATCTCTGCTCAGGCCTTGTAAGATCAATCATGTTTAACTGCACAAGAGGCAGGCATGAAGCTTATTACCTGCATGAGGGCGGAGCTAACTGCTGACTCCACCCTCACCTGTCATTTGTAGGAGTTGGCTCGAATACTCCTTTGGAACCTTTAATTCCATCAGTGTAGCATGTTACATCTACTGGATCGGATGGGTTTTTTTTTAAAGGACTCACACTCCTTATCATCCATCCATCCATCCATCCATCCATCCCATTTTGCTTAGTGTTCCTCCTTCTCTGGTTGTGACGCACACTTGCCAAATCACGTTTTTGGATTAGGAACTGGAGCAGATTAAATTTCAGTGCTTCAGCAGTGAACAAGGGACATAAAGTGAACATGACAAGGGTGACGTTTTCCCCGTCTGTCAGTGCAGCTGACCTTATCATTTCTCAGCGTTGGAAATACCACAGCTGGCTACAGCCATTACAAGTCTAGTTTAAGGAAGCACAAGAAAAGCCAGTACACAACAAGAAAAAAAATGGATGCAAGGGTCATTATGATGTCTTGTGTTTATGCGTCACATATAGAGAAAGAAGAATATAGTTTGAACGACTGACCGGGAAATACACACATGGAAGGAAAAAAGATGCCAAATGAGAGAGAAAGAGAGAGAGAGAGATTTGAGTGCATCAGTGAATGTGTGTGCAGGTGTGTGTGAGACAGAGAGAGATGAGGAGGAGAAGATATTAATGTTTCAGACAGAGATCTGATTTGATGTGTCTCTCCCTATTGTCAGTGGATGCTTTAGCCGGCTCGTTTAATATTTCCTGCTTTGTAATCAGTCATCTTCAATCAGCTGTGTCCACGAGGCGGTGATTCAATGTACCCCACCCCATCCCACCCCAAAAACCCCCACCCCACCCCTCCCCTCCCCCAAGCCACACTTGAAAGGGGAGGGCGGGGGGGCTCCCCCCTCTTCACCTCCCCTACTCCCCTCCGCTCCTTTCTGCCTCCTTAATACAATGTTTACAAGCCGGCGCATTGTCCTCGACATATTTCAAAGTCCTAAGTGCCCAAGGCGCTTCACTGACAAATCAAATAATGGCAAAATCATTTATTTCATCCTGCCTCAGCCAAACTGTGTGTACGTGTGTGCATGTGTGTGTGTGTGAGAGAGAGAGAGAGAGAGAGAGAGAGACACACACACACACACACACACACACACACACACACATGGAGAACGTAGAAGAAGAGAGGGTATGAACGACTGGATGAGCACATCCATGAGAATGATTACTTCAATAAAAAAATTATAACCCAAATCTGCTTAGCCTAGGTACTTTTGGACAGTAATTGTTTCAAATACAGCATGGCCCTGGGCTGCCAGGATTGAGTGGCACAGAGGGCATGGCTGCAGCAGCAAAGCGCCGTTTTTTTCATCTCCGCATGATTAAACCTGTGATTTGTGTTGCTTCGTGGACTTTTGTCTCAGCTGTCCTTTCAAATGCCCATTTGGGTTCGAAGCGAGGCGCCTCAAAGACTTGATCCCGAGCAGAAGTGAGTGTTGACCGAGGACGCACGAAAGCAGGCTCTAAAAAGTGCCAGACACTTTGACACAAATATTAGGAACTATTTGAAACATGAGCCGCTTCTTTTACAGATAGTCCTTAATCCTGATAACGTGGCTATGTCTAAATTTGGCGAACACCATTGGTGAACACCATATTGTCATTTACAGCCTAGGTCATTTATATATATATATATATATATATATATATTTGCATTTTCCTTCTTCTTGCAGTAAGAACCCATCACCGAAGGATCTCAGCACAGCGCCCGGCACGCCCAAGGTAAGATGGTCTTTTTGGTTTGAATGGCGTTAATAGCAATAAGAGCCCTTGTCCATTCTATTAAGCCATACGAAGAGCCCCACTTAGCTATGAGAGAGGAATTATGGAATTATGCTCCTTTATTTCCTGCAGTAATGTACTTATGGAAAAGTGAGAGCTTAAGATGGTTTCCTGCTGGGCCTCATTAACAATCATATGGTAACTATGCCAGTGAGGGTTTATTGTTCTACTCAGTCTTAATAGGAAGAGAAGAGACGGGATCATGTTGGCCTTATCTTTGCCTCTGAATTTGTTCGTTTTTTTTTTTTTTTTCCGAAAGCTACCCTTCATATATCAGCATGTTATTGACACGGTAGGGAGAGGGTGAGAAAAGGGAAACAGAGAAAGTGAGATAAAGGAGAAAGAGAAGGAGAGATATGACATTTCATATCGCTGGAGGCTTGCCAAATATGCAGGCCCAACTGACACAAAAGTATGCTCTTATCTCTGGCTTCTGTAAAAGAGATTTGCTGGTTCACATGTCATACGTAAATGATTAGATAGGGCTTTTAATATCAACTTAAACTAACATCAAGCCATACATGTAAAACTGACACTTCGGGCTCACTGAGCTCTATTTTACACTATATCTCTCTTCAAATGCCAGCTCCGAGAACGCCCTTATCCAAAGGAAGAAACCTTTAAACAGTGCAATGATTTTGATCGATGGGGCTTATAAAAGCAATTCACATCATTATTCCAGTCTGGATGAGACCCGTGCCTGCGGCAAAGGGAAATGAGGTGCCGACCCATGCTTATGCAAAATCGGGACGCTCAGAAAAAGTGGGCAAGGAAGTGGGCGAGGGGTAGAGTGCAGACGTGACCGAGCATTCCAGAGCTAGCATTTAGTATTCCTCAGCAGTGTGTGGAAAATGAAGAGGCCAACTGGGACTAGGGGTCCACGCTAGCTGACAGATCGGGCCTGGCGTGCCAGTTCTAAAGGGGATTAACCCCGATCTGGCCCGAACTGCTTTTCCCACTCCTCTTAAGCACCCATTGCCATAGCGACTCCATGCCAGCCCAGGTTGGCACTAATCCAGTGGGTCAGAGGCCAGTTCCATCGCCAGATTCCTCCTTTCCCATCAGCCTGAAATGAACGACTCTGATTGGTCTAAACGCAAAACAGCAACTGATGTCATGTTCAAATGTCATTATTTGCAACTATCCCTGCGCTGCTAGCTGTGAATGATTCGAAAGTTGTATATTGCGAAGCAGCTGTTCCATTTCTCATCCTCAATATACTGCACAGCCACATCAGTGGTTTACGCACACATATATACGCACATTAATTCTCTCTCTTTCTCTGTCTTCCAATATTCCCTAAGCTCTAAAGGCTTTGAGTTGGCAAATAAATTGTTTCCTGACCTTGCAATTCAAAAGCATAAGAAGCCATGCATAATGTCTAATTTACTGTCCCTGTGGAGCGAGCCTGCCATTTTTCACGTATTAATATTAGATTACAGTTGTCACCCACTAAAGCCGCTACCCCTCCTCTCACTTTGATTAATTGGAGAGGATTGTAAATACAAATATTTTATAGCGGGCTCATAAAAGGCAAGCCAGAGATCAAGACTCCCTGTAAAGAAAGCCGAGTTTACGTTCCTGCCTTCCTGCAGTCGCAGGACAAATGAAATCTTTTCCCTCTAGCTTTTTTTTTTTTATCAGAGAGAATTGTAATGAAAATAGACAAAGCATATCCTATGACGCTACCGAGTGTGCTGTCTTAAAGCCTTCTGGCTAACCTGAACCTAGTGCCCTTAAACTGGTTCCGTAGCATGCAGCAGCCCGTCAAAAATGATGAACAGGGCTGCGGGTGACATATTTATCCTGTGGATGACTGCAGACTGTTCATCTCTCACTGTCTCTTTCTTTCCTCAGTCTCTCCTGTTGTCAGTGCACATCAAGCGTGAGGGAGAGTCTCCAGTAATCTCACCGCTGTCCTCCGATGACCCGCACCATTCTGACAGATACCAGGTGAGCCCGGGAAAGAACCTCAAACACACACACACACAATCAAGCACCATTCAAGGAATGACAATGGCATACACACCCGAAGCAGTGCTTTTACACACTTGTGCATATCTAAACTCAATTATTTGAGTTAGATTTAGGCCTTCGGGGAAGCTTAAGATAGTGAATGACAACCGCTCGCTCCCAAAACAAAAGCAAAGATCTTGTAGATTAAAGTGCAATTAAGTGCAATGTCAAAGTAAGGATAGATTAGATATATGTGCTGCTGTGTATACATGCGCTTTGGCATTTCCTCCGCTCATAACATCCTCCATCTTATCCCTGAATGGATCTGACTGCTGGCCACATTAACAGGGACGGAGATCTCGTCTCCCAATCTCCAGCTGCAGATTTGCTCAGGCTGTAATATGTGCCCTGCTCTGATATGTAATCATGCATGGTTTAACCCCGGGGCTAATCTCTACCGGCCTCCACACACCATCCCGTCACTCCTGTGTCCTTGAAATGTTTCTTTCGTGCCTTCTTCTCCGGAGTCATTGCTGGATGGAATTGGGTCTCACCTCAACCGTTTCTCACTTTCACACGAAGAAGGAGCTTCAGCAGGCGTCGCAGACATGAGCCCTGTTCATGAGGTTGAAGTAATAAAGCGTCTGGATATACTTTTGACTTTCGATGTACAGTATAAAACACACCCTTTTTTACTTTACAGTCCTGAGCTGGGATTCTTATTAGACCAGACTGCAAACAGTCACAGAAACATGATGAATGTAAAGATTGTGTTTTCTAACAGACAGACAGCAGGACAGAATCACTCCGATAATACCTTGTTATAAACTAGACTGAAAAATACTACATGTTCCTAAGCACCTCGAGAAGTAGCGATGATGCAAAGGGAAGTGAAGTAGATTGAACCTGAACCTGATCTGAATTATAATTAACATTTTAAGCATCGAGGTGCTAAATTCAGTTTTGTTTCTGTATGTATGACATTTCCAATACTTAAAAAGATCATTTGAACACTGTAAAAATACGACTGATAAACTACACATTATAATAATGTACTAATTGTAAACAGTAGTCACTTTTATATTAAGATAGTACTATGGAAACGTGAACATGTATAATATAAAAAGATATTTTATGACTTGCTGTTTTGTTATTTTATTTTCTGTATTGTTAATGTTAAATTAAGCATATATCATCATAAAGCAAAACTCTAATTAGTGTTCAAGTTGTGTATTTTTTTAGCTTTATATTATATTATATTATATTATATTATATTATATTATATTATATTATATTATATTATATGGGGTGTGCCACTATAAAATGAGTCCAGCATAGCAAAAGTTCAATCTGAGATACAGCAATTTGAAACAAGAGTGCATCAAAAAATGACTCACGTATTTTTTTTTCTTTTTCAGTTTTCCTACAAACACATTCCTTAATCTATAAGGTATCAGTCACTAAAATAAAATATTATACTTGAAAACAACCAATAAATATGATTTTGTAGGCCAAATACACTCACCGGGCACTTTAATAGGAACTTGTTCTTGAGTCAACGGTTTCTGTTTAATGTGCTCTTCTGCTGTTGCATGCTGAGATGCTTTTCTGCTCACCATGGTTGTAAAGAGTGATTATATGAGTTGCTATATCCTTCCTGGCAGCTCAAACCAATCTGGTCATTTTCCTCTGATCTCTCTTAACAACAAGGTGTTTGTTTCCACTCACAGAACTGTCACTCAAAGTTTTTTTGTTTTTCACACCATTCTGTGTGAACTCTAGAGACTGTTGTGTGTGAAAACCCTAGAAGATCAGCAGTTTCTCAAATACTCAAACCAGTCCATCTGGCTCAAACCAATACCCATGCCACAATGAAAGTCACAGGTCACAATTTTTTTCCCTTTCTGATGTTTGAAATGAACATTAACTGAAGCTCTTGATTTGTATCTGCATGACTGTGTGGATTGTGCTGCTGGCAAGAGATCGTCTGATTAGATAACCGTATAAAACAGCAGGTGGGTGGGTGTTCCTAATAAAGTGGCCGGTGAGTGTATGTGTGTGCTGTGCATTAATTTCAGTTTACACATCACAAAGTTTACAGCTGACCTTCTCCAAAACTTGTCTGTTACGATGATGATACCTTAAACATTTGCTAATTTCTCTGTATGGGCTGCACTAAATTTAACAAATGTCCCTTTATTTTAAAGATAATTAACTGTAGATTTAGAATATCCTAAAAAACATCTATCTATCTATCTATCTATCTATCTATTGACCAACTAGACTCATTTTGTGGTGGCACATGAGATAATATAATATAATATAATATAATATAATATAATATAATATATCTTTGCCATCGGGCGGCACGGTGGTGTAGTGGTTTGCCCTGTTGCCTCACAGCAAGAAGGTCTGGGTTCGAGCCCAGTGGCCGACGAGGGCCTTTCTGTGCGGAGTTTGCATGTCTCCCCGCTTATCCTGTTCTACAGGGTCGCAGGCAAGCTGGAGCCTATCCCGGCTGACTATGGGCAAGAGGCGGGGTACACCCTGGACAAGTCGCCAGGTCATCACAGGGCTGACACAGAGAGAACCGACCATTCACACTCACATTCACACCTACGGTCAATTTAGAGTCACCAGTTAACCTAACCTGCATGTCTTTGGACTGTGGGGGAAACCAGAGCACCTGAAGGAAACCCACGTGGACACGGGGAGAACATGCAAACTCCACACAGAAAGGCCCTCACCGGCTGCTGGGCTCGAACCCAGGATCTTCTTGCTGTGAAGCAACAGTGCTAACTATTACACTACTGCACCATCTATATCTTTACGATTAGTGTGTATTAGTCCTATATTTTATGCTTAGTGTTTATTTAATGTTTAATGTTTATTGCTGCATCATGGGTGTGAGAGTAACGCAGTTTCAATCTTCGGTATGTCCTGTACATATTGCATTATTGACAATAAAGTAGACTTTGACTTTACCAGTCTATCCGTCCATTATCTGTAGCCACTTATCCTGTTCTACAGGGTCGCAGGCAAGCTGGAGCCTATCCCAGCTGACTACAAGCAAAGGGTGGGGTACACCCCGGACAAGTCGGCAGGTCATCACAGGGCTGACACATAGACCCAGACAACCATTCACACTCACATTCACACCTACGGTCAATCTAGAGTCGCCAGTTAATCTAACCTGCATGTCTTTGGACTGTGGAGGAAACCAGAGCACCCAGATGAAACCCACGCGGACACGGGCAGAACATGCAAACTCCGCACAGAAAGGCCCTCGCCTGTTTACGAATCATGTGATATTTTCCTTCAGTGTATGACGATCATAGAGTCAGGGTTAAGGTAGAGGAAACCATTTATTTAAAAGCAGATGATGGAGAACTTCCCAGGGTTCTTAAGCACAATCCAAACACTGTGTTTCAGTGTGTGTGTGTGTGTGTGTGTGTGGTTTTCACACAGCATACACTTCCTGAAACAGTGGCTAGGGGGTGCACTGTGGCTGGAGGAAGGAGCATTAATGTATTCATGCCTGGCTGCTGGGAGCTGGTCACATGGGGAGGCTGAGCGAGTTTAAAAGTGCTTTAGCTCCCCTTCAGACAGAGCAGTGTGAGCCGCCAGTTAAGACACACACACGCGCACGCACACACGCACGCACGCACGCACACGTACAGACATACACATACATAGCTACAGGCAGACGCGTGCAACACACGCCGTGCCGACAGCAAAGCAACTTTGGGTCCTGGAGCTTCACAGAGACGTAAACTGGTCCCCATATACAGACACGTATCTGGTGTTTCAAGAGGACAGGAGACAGTGTGGAAGTGAGGGACAGAGAGGAGCAGCATCTAAGTGAGTACCTTGCATTACACTTTCTCTCTCTCTCTCTCTCTCTCTCTCTCTCTCGTATTTCATTCTTGGGGTGTCTGAGCAGAAATGTGCACACGGACATGTAGGCGGTCGGTGATTTTGGACAGGATGGACGGTACAGGCAGCGTGCACTTGTCAATGTCAAGATTTTCCAACGCTCCGCTGATCGATCGTTCCGAGCCGCCTGTCAGCGGTCCTGACTGCTTGTAATGGGAAAGCACGTGAGCAAGCGATATGAAGGGATGCCATCGACGAAACGTGATACATGTCTTTTCTGAAGAGACGGAGCGAGCAAAAGTGGAGGACTAAGAAGGGAGCGATCGAGTGAGGAGGTGGAGGGGGGGAGAATGAATAGAGAATTGGAGTGAAAGTGGCAGGGGCATTGAAAAGCTCTGACACCGGGCAGACAATTAGCCACGGATTCTGTTATCTGTGGCTTTTCTGCTGCGGCTACCCTGAAGGCACGGGTCAGGGGAAGAGCTGACCTGGTGTCAACACTCCTGCATGGGAGCCATTATCAAGCCCTGATTGATTAGTTTTAGCGGAAATCCCTTCTTCGGCACACCTCGTCCGCCTTCTGCTGTTGGCTCGGTCTGTCCATTCATTTTTGGAAAGTTTTTGGAATGATTCCGATGTCTCGACTTCCTTATATATGTCATTTTCCTCAGCCTTGATCTTTCTAATCTGTCCGTCCATCTCCATCTTGCAGCTATTCGCCGAGTCGTCTCACGTCTTACTATAAAAGCGAGGGACATCCTTGTATTTGATGTTCCGCTTATATACACGGCCTCGCTCTCTCTCTCTTCCCTTTTCCTTTCAGGTTTTAAATACACTTTCCTCCCTGCATAAGCCTCTCTAGGGGGTAGGGGCATTAACCCGACTAAGTTGACAGTGCTTTAATGCCTCCGTTTCATGCCTTGTTGAAGGGAATGAGAGGAATGCCTGAAAGGGCATAGGACACTTACGAGGCAGGCTCTTGTCCTTCCCAGACCTACCTTTCTATTTGCAAATCCTTTAAGTCTTTAACAGAGCTGATGCGTATTCTCCAGGTCCCTTATGCCATTTGGGCAGCATCGTCTTACCACGTGTTTCTGCTCTGACCGAGTAAACAACGAGAAAAGTTCAATTGGCTGTAAACAGAAAAGTCAGTTTCGGTGTCCGGATGAAGGACGTGTCCTTTATTTCGGATATTTTGAAGAGCTGAGCCTGAGCACGCGGAGTATTGCGAGTCCAGAAGAATCAGAGTAGGCTAGAACGGTTGTGGTGCTGTGAACGGTTAGCTTTCATGGGGTCCAAGGACGGGCCCCATGCTTCATCGGCGTACCCTGTGCTCTGTAATCTCACCGTCCCACCTCGGAGCAGTGTTTATGGTTTAAACAGAAGAAAAGTAAAATAACACTAGCATAATATTTCCTTTAACATACTTACCCCTAGGATAAACATCCTTAAACAGATGTTGGAATGGAGGGTGATCACAGGCGGTAGGGGGTACAGATGCTCGCCTTTCTAACATACACAAATTCGACAAATTGGAAACCGGTGCTGGAGGAATCTGCCACTTCTCGCCTCTCCGTCTCTTCCTTTCGCATTTCGGCGTAGATATTCTGGGTAGGAGTTTATAGTCATTCCGTTTGAGTACGACAACGCATCTGTCGACATGCTTGTACAACTCCACCTTCCAACGCAGCCACGAGTCACCCACCATGTGATCAAAGCCGCATATGAATATGCAAACCCTTAACTCAACTCCCGGAGGGGATCAGATTTGCCTCCCCCTTCAAGCTAATTAATCCCGGAGCTGCATGAAATCTATTATTTGCCCTTTTAAACGCCTCCACAAAGCCTTGTCTGTCAGCCCAGTCACACCGCTCGGCAGCCTGCATTACAATGAGCCCATTTAGCCCGAGTATGCGACTCAACCTGAGCATACATCTCAACGATGTATTTCTATACGTCTTGACAGTCAAGGGATTCCACCGCTACGTTATGACACCCATCCCTCTTCGCCTGCAGTCACTCTAAATGAGAACGACTACTTTGTGCTCCTCTTTAAAGTGACTGACTGGTCCAGGGGAGTCGTGTCTGGCAGGCACAAAAGCGTGTTCGCAGCGAGAGCTCTGCACGCTTGGAAGCAGGTTCAAAGGAACATCTTTGGAAAGTCGACTAGCAGGCACACTCGAGCTGCGATTACTTTACCGAAAAAAAAAAAAATGTGCAACAGTCTGTAGGTAGGAATGGCAACCGTTTACATTTCTACACTCACATTCCGTGAATTACGGTATGACCTCTCTTTCAGGACTTGCATCATTTCCGAAATAAATGCTTGAGGATGTGATAGTGTTGGCGAAGAGGATTGAGATGGTCCCAGTCCCAGAAAATAGTGAATCTACTCTCGGGCTCTCGCACGGGCTTTTAATCTATTAACTGCTGAATCTTAAAACACTAATCAATGTGGCCTTTTATATTTCCATTAAACCAGCAAGGTAAGTGAATAAATAAAGTGTGCAGAACACGCGGGATGGCCTGTTCTGCTCTGAAAGCCTCTTTAGTTTGCTCCATAGCACGTGAATTAGCGCAAATCACGTACGTAAGTTGTCGTGAATTTCTCATCGGATCTCATCTCGTTATCTCTAGCCGCTTTATCCTGTTCTACAGGGTCGCAGGCAAGCTGGAGCCTATCCCAGCTGACTACGGGCGAA
>JAPEIY010000001.1:14400669-14411337 GCA_026122135.1 Cathorops aguadulce | reverse complement strand
CTGTGGGGGAAACCGGAGCACCCGGAGGAAACCCACGCGGACACGGGGAGAACATGCAAACTCCGCACAGAAAGACCCTCGCTGGCCGCTGGGCTCGAACCCGGACCTTCGTGCTGTGAGGCGACAGCGCTAACCACTACACCGCCGTGCTGCCCAAATGAACAAACTATGTTAGGTATTTAAACTAAGGAGTTTAAATACCTTTAAGTACAATAAAATCCACAGTAAAAAAAGTTGGAAATTTGTGAAGAAGATGAATGAGAATGCAGTATGCATGAGTCAAAAATTTGGTTGCTTTTGCCAGGGGGTTAAAACCTGAAAACTTAAATGATAAGTTTAAGCTTCATTTTCATCTACCTGCGATTTTAAAGTTGACCGTAGCACATCACACTATCTATTCTACTAAAGGAAGTCTGTCTGTCTGTCTGTCTGTCTGTCTGGTGACATCCCCAGAGGAGCTCAAGACAACATTTTCACTTTTCCAAAACATGGGATTAGTGCTGATCCAACACACTATTCATTTCCCATAGCCTGCATTCTTGCGCTAATACAGTAGCATGGTGGAGTAGTGGTTTGCACTGTTGCCTCACAGCAAGAAGGTTCTGGGTTTGAGCCCAGCGGCCGATGGGGGCCTTTCTGTGTGGAGTTTGCATGTTTTCCCTCTGTCTGTATGGGTTTCCTCCGGGTGCTCCGGTTTCCCCCACAGTCCAAAGACATACGGTGAGGCTAACTGGTGGCTTTAAATTGACCATAGGTGTGAATGTGAGTGTGATTGGTTGTTTGTCTCTATGTATCAGCCCTGTGATGACCTGGCGACTTGTCCAGGGTGTACCCCGCCTCTCGCCCATAGTCAGTTGGGATAGGCTCCAGCTTGCCTGCGATCCTGTCGAACAGGATAAAGCAGCTAGAGATAATGAGATGAGATTACCTTTTGTATGAAAAAAAAAAATCAAAAGACCCCTGGAGATAACAAAAGCTGTAAGTAGTGTTGACTCCCATCCCTCGTGGTAATTTTTGTATTGAGAAATGTAAATGATATTAGTCCTGTATTTTCCAATGCATTGTTTCAGACTAACCCTTCATAGTGTAGAGAATTTATATAATGGTGAATAAACTCAAAGCAGTTTCACATAAAATGGTGGAGAAACTCTAAATCAACAGGAAGGGTCTGAGACTGTTTGGCACTGAGATTTAGATCACATGAAAATAGATTCAGCTTTGTCATTGTGCAGAGTATAGTTACAAAGCTAATGAAAAGCAGTTAGCATGTAACCAGAAGTGCAAAATGCAGTATTATTTACAGATAATTGCCAGAAGAAAGTATTGCAGATGTTACAGTCTATACAGTTATGGACAGTGGAGAGTCACAGTATACAAACACCATTTGTAAATGTTTAAATGCATATTTATAGGGGGAAGTGGACAGGATTAGAGAGTATGTAAGGTTTCGTGTGCAGTTAGCAGTATTTAAAACATATGTACGGTTGTTTACTGTATATGTATGTGAGCCCCTCCCGTGACAGAACCAGGTCTTCCCAGGCAGTCTCCCATCCCAGTACTATCCAGAACCCTTAAGGCACATTGGGCAGCACTGCTCTCCATTTCTTTAATCCTCAGCCTTTCACCTATTACATAGCTACGGTTACAGTGGGAGGCCTGGTCTTCTAGTAACTGACAGAGCTTGACCCCCTACTCACATCTGTATTGCGTTGCCTCGCCACATGGCAGTAGGTACTATTTTTATGATCGTCTTTGGTATGACCCGGCTGTGAGTAGAAGTCACGATTTCCTGGTCAAGAGGCAGACACACTAACCCAGGGCTCGACATTAACAGTAGATCAACTGTCCGGGACAACCAAATGTTTGGTCCAGACAAGTCAAATCCGCATTTGCCTGTCCGATGGGACAAGTTGAATTATTCCCAACTCTCCTGGAAGTTCTAGGAGTCTCTCACATATTCATAGTGGCTCCCTGATGCCCACAAATTAGATACAATATCCTGGAATCGAGAGAGAGTGAGCGCGTCCTGATTGCTCTGTCTTGCTAAGTAGAGCAATCCGTGTTCTGTGTGGGCGGACTTTACGTCTTCTCTCCTGAACTGAGACTCCATCAGTTCAGTGTATCCAGGAGCGTCATGGCAGTGTACACAGTGTGGCAGTCTGTGCAGCAGCACTATGAATACATTATTTATGTACAGTAATACTATTGGATAAACTGGCACAGTCTATGCAACAATGTAAGTGGTCCATTCTGTACAAGAAATTAATAGTGCAAATGTCATGAAGTACTAAACAGTGCAGGATGAGTACAATGATGCTGGCAGAGTCGTGGTGTGTAATTCAGCATGGTTAGTGCCTCAGGGAAGAAGCTCCTCCTGAGCTTGCTATTGCAGTAGCGGAGGCTTCTGTAACATCTGCCAGGGAGAAAAGTGCATGGCTAGGGTGGGTGGTATCCTTGATGTTACTCACCCTCCCCAGGCATCACTTTTGATAAACGTTCTCAGTGGAGAGTAACCGAGTGCTGCTAATCTGTTGGGCAGTTTTCACCACCCGCTGGCGTGATGTCAACAACATTGTTGCCTTGGTTATGGAGACTCTGTCACACCGGAGAGGATTGAGGTAGAACGAGAGTCTGAAAACATATGATGACTTCCTTGTTTGACTTTTGGAAGTGGGGGGGACTGAACCCCCTTTATGCAGACCAGAATGACCCAATGCTCCGTTCAAGTCAATGGCTAGGTCTGTTTTTGGCGTAAGGCGACACGCCCACTTAAACTGAGACCAAGTCATGACTGAGACCAGAATGCATCGAGACCGAGACATGGCCAAGACTTTGAGGGGTTGAGACAAAGTCAAGACAAAGATGGGGCAAGTTGAGTCAAGACCAGAACCAGACCAGTTGGGGGGAGTTGACAGTCATTAACAGGAACAAAAATTTTAAATTACCAACAAATAATGTTATTGGTTGCATTCGAAGCAGGAAATTTTACATCAAATCAGAGTAATAATATTAACAATTAAAAAAAGACAATAAACAGGCAATTTGTTGACACCCTGACAGGTGTGGTCTTGCATGATCTTGAAATAAAATCTTGAATCATCCATGTCTGAGAACGAGACAAGGCTGAGTGAGTAAAAATGCGGTCAATTGCGAGATGAGAACAAAACCTTCAAAAAGTGGTCTTGAGACTGGTCTCGAGGCCAAGACCAATCTCAGGTACTACAACAACATTACACCCACTTGTGATTATTCTAAGATCTTTGGTCGCATGGTTCTTAAAAATTGATCTTCCAACAGAAGGTCATCCATGAAGCGCAAGAGCCTGCCGTAGTAAGTCAAAATGTGATGCGAGATCCGGTCCTGCGTACGATTTACTGACAGAAAAAAAAAATCCATAACATAATTCGCCTAAGAGCCTAATTCGGCCAAGAAGGGCAATATCAAGCTTGCCTAAATTTTAGCCTAAATATTATATTGTGTAAACAAGGCTCATATAAGTTCAGTGCAAATCAACCTAATTTTAATAGTATTGAAATTATTCTGTTCATTCTCAGTGATTTTTAACTGAAGCTGAAAGTTGTTGATAGTTATTATCATTTATAAATGATGGTTTACATTCTATGTAAATGTCTATTTACAGTTTAAAAAGTTGAAGTAAATGACCATATTTGTCGATTCAATATATTGTAGTTGATTAATGATTTATAGTTCAAGTTTTCTTACTTTTTTTTTTGACTTACAAACAACCTATTCAACCAGTCATTTTTTCTCTTCAATAATATAATGTACAATGTCAAATCATCATTCTTCTATCATTCTAGATGATGTTAAAATAATACAATAATAAATCCATAGAAGCAGGAAAGTGATGTAAAGCAGCAAACTTTTTTTGAATTTTCAAATTGGGGACCAGGGTCTCGTCCCTTATTTTTCTTCATCGAAACTACCAACTCTAGCTCTCTTCTATTTCATGATGAAAGATATGTTACCATTAAGTACAGTGGAGAAAGAAGGGCTCTTCCATGTAGATTTGTATATTTTTATTCTACCCACATTCACTGGATATGAGCAATCGCGCGCTGTGATTGGCTACTCTACTACTAGGCTATCAGCTCCTATACAGTGAGTAGAGAAAAACAAAATGGTGGAGCATGTTGCTGAACCAAACAATGGCGAAATAAAAACGCCACTCGAAAACAAAACTTCCAAAAAGAAATACAAAAAAAGCAACAAAATATGGAATAAAAGTATGTGATGGTAAGAACATTTTTTTCAAGAATTATTATAGCATTTTTCACAAATTGCTACTGTCATTTCATCGGTTTGTTTACATTCTAATTGGAAATGATTTTGTTGGCTCTTCTGTATAAAGTTTTTATTTATTGAATTTGCTAAAAATAAAAATACTCCATTTCTCAAAATCCAGTGAGTGGGATAACTCAAGTTATTCCATTCAGTCTTGTCATACATGGCTTATAGCCGACTTGGCACAATGCTTCTCATCAGCTATCAGCTCATGTATGACTCGATTTCGTGGAATAACTTGAGTATACTGTGTGGACATACTGTATGTTATGTTCTGATAATACATATCTAAATCTTTTAAATAGTAATTAACCTGAGATGCTGGCTCTTGGAATGCTCAAGGGTTGTGATATCAGAGAAGAGAGAACAGAGATTACATGTCTTTCCAGATAACAACACGGTGTCAGTGTTTAAATTTTAGTTATTGATGCCTTTTTAATCAACAGCAAGTATTTTTACATTGATGTCAGTGTGGACAGAGATCCGTCAAGTGAAGAGATGATGACGAGGCTCGTGTTTAAATGACAGGAGTGATTCTTATTTTAGGTGATGAGACAGAGACTGATGTGGATGATGCTGATGATCTGACAAGTGAGAACTCATTTCCTTTTTTGTAAACTTTTAACATTTTTGGAAATATTTGAGTACATTATAAATAGAGATATCAGGGACATTTTATTGGTATTTAAATGCAGTTTTTATAGTTACATATTGAGGAAAGCCCATAGTTTTCCAGACTTACAGTTCAAGACACCTACTCATTCATAGGTTTGACTATATACATGATTGTGTCTATTTTCTACATTATAGAACAATACTAGAAATTGCACGAATTACGTTTTGACGAGGCACATCTATTAACTGAAAAGAATTCCAGGTGACATCATGACACATACATTCAATATTTTATTTATATATACACACAAACACTGTACGCGCACACATATGAGGGTAAGCCAAAAAGTTCTAAGACAGATGTTATAAATTCAAAAGAATTCAAAAAAGGAATACAAGGAAGGAATTATCTGATGGAAACATCGCTTGCAGAGGTGTTTAGAATTAAATGGATAGGTAGAGAAATAGCCTTGTTAGTTTCAAAAATAAAGATGTTTTTTTTTTATTTGTCTTTGAACTTTTTGACTTACCCGTGTATATTACAGGGTTGCGCAAAGATATGAAGTTTATCTTCGAGTGGCGAATATATTCACAAATGAGTGACGCAAACGAGTAATACTGTCAGTCAACCCACTGAAACACTGCAAACATGGACTCCCTGAACAACAACCCCATAACACACAGTGCCCTCTGTCTCCCACCTACTGAATCACAGCTTACTGTCATTTCCTCATTTACCTGTCCCTCCATATAAGCTCTCCTCACACACGCATGCGTCTTTGCGAAATATCGTTCTGTTCACAGCTAATACCAAGCCTTGTATTTCTCTACTGTCTATTCTGATTCTGACCCTCGCTACTTTCCTCTCATTTTTCGCTCTTTGTTTTTGCCTGCTTTACGTTGTTTGACGATCGCCTGACCCTCGCTATTTTATTGACTCCAATGTTCGCTTCTCAACTTAGCTTTGATGACTTTTTGCATTCTGCCTTCCTCCGCACTTATGTCCGTAAGTGCCTACATCCTCACAGGATACTTCGCCATCATGGATGTAGCGGAGGATTTCAAGCAGACTGCTTTAAACACGCAGGGGTGTTTGCTAGGAGAACATCAGCAGGTGCTTACTAATCTCAACACCCAGATGGCTCAGCTTGCACCAGTGATGTCACAGGCCCTCCTAGCATGCCCCGAATTTCCACCCAATCCGGCGCTACAACTCGCCACTCCGGAGAAATTCACTGGAGACGTCGGCATCTGTAAAGGTTTTCTGTTACAATGTTCTTTGTATTTCGCTTCTATGTCCAGCCTTTCTGACTAGCACAAGATCACAAAATTCTTATCTTTTTTTCACTGGCAAAGCATTCTGCTGGGCAACTGCAATCTGGAACAAAGGTGGCGAACAAACAAAGAATTATGAACATTTCCTCTTGCTATTTAAGAGGGTCTTTGATCACAAACCAAAAGGGATAGAGGTTGGAAAAAGCCTGCTCACCAGTTCCCAGGGCAATCGCAGTGTAGCCAAATGTGCCTTGGACTTCAAGATACTAGCTGCCACCAGTGGATGGAATGACCCCGCCCAGAAGGCAGTCTTTCGCCAGGGTCTCCATCCAGAGATCATCAGTGAACTGGTTTGCAGAGACGATAACCTTTGTCTCAATTCCCTCATCGATCTAGCCATCCGCCTTGACCAGTTGCTTAAGCACCGTCCTTCCACTCAAGACTGTGCCAGGACCGCCCTGGCATCGAACGACAATGCACCGATGGAAGTATCCCACACTAAACTGACCCAAGCCGAGCAAGCTAGACAATGCAAGGAGGGGTTGTGTTTCTACTGCAGGAGATCTGAACAGAACATCCGGAACTGTCCGGTCTGATCAGGCCGTGAGAACCCTGCCGGGCAATCCATGTCCTTTTCCAGTCCGGTGAGAAAGCTCTCCTCCATAGATTAGAGGCCAGAACCAAGTCACAGTCAAGTATCCGTATCGTCTTCCCTTGGTTCCAGCTGCACTGGAACAACTATGAACCGGCAAAGTATTCACGAAACTTGACCTACACAGCGCTTACAACTTGATCCAGATCAAGAAAGGTAATGAGTGGAAAACTGCCTTCAGCACCACCGCTGGACACTTTGAGTACCAGGTCATGCCTTATGGCCTTTCTTCGGCTCCCAGTGTGTTCCAGTGCTTCATCAATGATGTGCTGTGGGACATGCTGGGTAGATATGTCATTGCATATTTAGACGACATCCTCATCTACTCACCAGATTTCCCGCTTCACCAGGAACACATTAGAGCAATCCTCAGGCGACTATTGGAGAACAACCTCTACATGAAAGCTGAGAAGTGCGAGTTCCACCAGAGCAGTATCTCCTTCCTGGGCTATGTCATCAGCACTAGTGGGGTCAGTACGGACTCATCCGAGGTATCTGCCATAACATTCTGGCCAACACCTTGCTCCATCAAGGACCTCCAGCACTTCCTAGGCTTTGCAAACTTTTCCCGTCACTTCATCCGTAAATTCAGCACCCTAGCGGGCCTGCTAACCTCATTACTAAAGAAAGGTCCCAGTAATCTATGTTGGAATCCAGTGGCTGAGGAAGCCTTCAGCAAACTCAAACAAGCCTTCACGACAGCCCCTATACTCCAGCATCCAGATCCTGCAAAACCCTTCATCGTAGAGGTAGATACATCCAACACTGGAGCAGGGGCCATCTTGTCTCAACGTTTTGGGGAGAAGCAGAAGCTACATCTCGTAGCCTTCTTTTCCAGGAAACTAACCTCGGCCAAAAGAAATTATGATATTGGGAATAGAGAACTGCTTGCAATCAAATTGGCTCTGGAAGGATGGCGGCACTGGTTAGAGGGAGCAACACATCCTTTCACCATCTTCACCGATTATAAGAATCTCAAATACCTCAGAAAAGCCAAGAGATTGAACCCTTGTCAGGCCAGATGGGTGCTATTCTTCACGCAATTTGACTTCACCATCTTGTTCCATCCAGGATCCAAAAATGCCAAGCCTTATCCTGGGTGTTTGGGCTGTCTCACCATGAAGCAGGTTCCTATCCCATTGTACCACTGCAATGTTTCATGCAGTCTATTCCCTGGGAATTGGATAAAGAAATCAACACAGCAGAACCCCAAACCCTGCTTGTCAACCTCCTACCTGGTCTCCTCTATGTGCCAGAGCATCTCCGCAGCAAACTCATCACCTGGGCACATACATCTCCCGCCACAGGACATCCAAACAGCCAACAAACCCACCAAATGTTAAGGAACAGGTATTGGTGGGAAAACATGTTATCAGAGATCAACCAGTTCATCACATCCTGGTCTGAATGTGCTCAAGCAAAGGTCCTGAGCCCCCCCGCGGGCAAACTATGCCTACTACCCATTCCCCAAAGACTGTGGTCATACCTGGCGATCGACTTTATCACTGACCTACCTCCCTCTCAAGGAAACACCATGATACTGGTAACCATAGACAGATTTTCTAAAGCCCTGAAATTCATCCCCACCACCTCTTAAACGACAGAACTTTTGTTCCAGCAGGTCTTCGGATACTATGGCATTCCAGGAGACATAGTTAGCGACCAGGGACCTCAATTCATTTCCAAGTTTTGGACAAGCTTCATGGAGAGGTTGGAGGTATCCGTGAGCCTCACGTCCAGCTACATCATCCACAGTCCAATGGTCAAGTAGAGAGAGTGAACCAGGAAATTGGCTGCTTTCTCAGAATCTACTGCATGCGTAACCAGGGGTACTGGGCATGCTTCCTGCCCTGGGCCGAGTATGCACAAAACTCACTGAAGCACTCTGCCACCCAGCTTACCATTTCAGTGCATAGTCTGCTACCAACCACCCTTGTTCCCCTGGGATGACGCACCGAACCAGGTACAAGCTGTCAATGAATGAATGGTTCAAGCATAGTCAGACCATCTGGGAGGAGGTTCACCAACATCTGGAGTCAGTCTGCACCAAGTACAAGACGTATGCAGACAAACATTGAGGAGAAACCCCCAACTTCCACCCAGGCGATAATGTGGGTGGCCACTAAGAACCTAAGGGAGACCAACACCTGTAAGAAACTCCAACCTCATTACATCGTCCCATTCAGAATCCTACGCCGCATCAGCGAAGTAGCCTACCGTCTCGAACTCCCTCCCCACAGCAGTATATCATCCACATTCCACGTCCCACACCTCAAACCTGCTATCCCAGGTCCAGCCAGCAACACACCCATTCAAGAACACCCCTCACTCAACCTTGAGGAAGACCCCATCTACCATGTACACAAAATCCTAAATTCAAAACGTAAAGGAGGCCAAGTAGAGTATCTAGTAGACTGGGAGTGGTATGGACCTGAAGAACAAAGCTGGGTCAAAGCTAAAGATATTTTTGACCCACTTCTGAAACAAGATTTCCATGCCCAGTTTCTTAGCAAACCAGCACCCAGAGGTAGGGGTCACCCCAGGAAACTTGTAGCTCCTGGAGGTAGCTCCTTGGGAGGGGGGCTCGGTCAGTAAATTTGCTGAAACTCAACAAACTACAAACATGGACTCCCTGAACTACAACCCCCATAACACACAGCGTTCTCTGTCTCCCACCTACTGAATCACAGCTGTCATTTCCTCATTTACCTGTCCCTCCATATAAGCTCTCTTCACACACACCTTTGTGAAGCATCCGTCTGTTCACAGCACATACACAGCACCTTCTATTTCTCTACTGCCTATTCTGATTCTGACCATCGCTACTTTCCTCTCATTTCTTGCTCTTTGTTTTAGCCTGCTCTACATTGTTTGCCAATTGCCCGACTCTCGCTAATTTACTGATTCCAATTTTCATGTCTCGACTTAGCTTTGACGACTTTTTGCATTCTGCCTTCCTCCGCACTTGCATCTATAAGTGCCTGCATCCTCACAAATACATTTTTAAATTTGAGAAGATAAACTTCATGTCTTAGTGCCACTGTGTAATGTGATTTATATTATGTGGACACATCCACAAAAAAATATGCAAGTTAGTCAAAAGAATTTTAATTTTGAACCGGTTCATTATTTTGACAATAAGTGTCCAGTCGGCGGGAAACCACTAGGAGTGATATCCTCAGAGTGTAATATCTGTGATTATACATACAGGACACTTTTCCCATGGAATAAAAATGTATTTTATTGCCTTTTAGTGGGTTTATTGATAGGATGCAATATTATCATATGTGTATTACGCTGCTCTCCCCAATGGAGAATGAGTGTGCAATATTGTTACAATATTGCGTGTTGTGAAAACAACACTACATCATGCATTGGAAACTTAAAACTTCTGCGCTAGCAAGCGACAGTGACAATTTGTAAAGGATTGCTTTGTTCAAAACGGAAGCTTTTGAGAGAATTTTGGCTGCCAGGTTGATTTTTAAAAGTATCAAAGTAAATTACACAGGGAAGAAAATAATATTCCGCTTGACTGTGCTAGCATTGGCCTTCGCCAGCACTATACCGGCTGGAAGGTAATTAGATTGCCGTGCTAACAACACCAAATCGCGGGTAAGCTAGTGTTGGCCTTCGAGAATGCTGATATGAAGTGTGTGTGTGTGTGTGTGTGTATGTATATATATATATATATATATAAAATAATAATATTGGCTGGCTTTTTTCATGGTCTGTCAGATATATTCCATTCAGTTAGCATTACACTGAACTCGTCTTCAACTCGTTCAGTATCATGCTAGCTGAATGGAATATATCTGATATAC
>JAPEIY010000001.1:14256362-14267359 GCA_026122135.1 Cathorops aguadulce | reverse complement strand
TACTACTTTAACCAAAGCTGTCTCTGTGCTATGATTAGGTCTAAATCCTGACTGATACATTTCATGAATGTTATTCCTATGTAAATAGGAGCATAACTGTTGTGCCACAGCTTTTTCAAGGATCTAAAAGACAGTGTGGTTAATCACACAGTCTAGATACCGTAAATGCTGATAATGCAATGCAATTTTGAAAGAACTTTAGCTTTTTGCTGGTAAAACAAAAGGAAATGCTCATGCTAGCAAATTAAGGTTGTGTAAACTTTATTTAGAGGTGCATAAACATGATTTCAGAAATGTAGGAGGTGCATAACTCAGTTTAGTCTACACTGCGGTCCTGGCCACAACTTGGGTCGTCACGCCAGGATTCTGAACTTGATATCACTGCCAACAACATGCAATTTTAAAAACTATACATTTTTAGCATTGAGTACAATCACAAAGGAAAACAAAATAGTAATATTTCAATTCAACTGATAATATCCTGGAAGCTTCCATAAATATGAAAATTATCATGTTGCTGAAAAAGCATTAGACTTTTAACATGTCAGAGGTGTAGGCACTTATGGATGCAGTTACAGGGGAGAGCAGGTGCATTGCAAACTGGCAGCAGAATCCAAATCGTGAAACTAATATCAAATTCACTGTCAGACAAGGGGTCAGTCGATGTGCAAAGAATGTACTAGAGATCAGGTGAAAGTTCAGAGTCCAATGTAAATAGGAAACTGGGTCAAAGTCACTGAGCATCACACACGAGGAAATAAAGGCTCAATACAATCAGGTAAGGACATTCTGAGCAATACTTTGCACAGACTTTGACTGAGGTCTTTATGTCCTGGTGGCTAATGAGTCTGTAATGATAAACATGTGATGTGGTAATTAGAATTCTGGAGAAGGAGGGCGCTGAGGTGCTTGGGAGTTGTAGTATGTGGTGGTCATGTTTGGAGGCTGCCACAAACTGTAATTGTTGGCACTGTCAGTGACAAACCCCCCCAAGGTGCTCACTCTGGTAGCATTATTCTTTCTTGGGCATCCACATTTTCTTGGTACTGGCTTTTCTGAATGCTTGGCATGGAATTTTTGGGCTAGTAACGGGTCTAAGGTGTCGGCAGATACCCAGTTGTGCTCCTCTAGACCATAACCCTCCCACTCTATCAGATATTTGAGGTGGTCCTGTCTGTGCCAAGAGTTAAGGATCATGTGTGCTTGGTACACTGGCTGTCCTTCCAGTTCCAAGGGTAAGGGGCATTCAGTGGTGGAAGTGTTGAAGTGTAGCTGGAGGTCCAGGAATGGCGTGCTTTAGGCATGATATGTGGAACATGGGTGACAGATGGCAGTATTGTGGGAGCTCCAGTTTGTAGGTGACCTCATTGACGTGACAGAGGACCATAAAGGGGCTGATGTACTTGGCACTGAGTTTGTGACAGGTGTTGGAATCCCTTAAGTCCTTAGTGGACACCCAGACTCTATCACCCGGAGCATACACGGGTGTCTCCCCTTGGTGTTTATCAGCAAAGAACTTGTCCCTCCTTGCTGCTTGCTCTAGGCACTTATGGACACTGTCCCATACTTGTTAATTTCTCTGAAACCAGGTGTCCATTGGCAGAATCTGAGTGGGGGAGTCGTCCCATGGGAAAAGTGGTAGCTGATGCCCAAGAATGCACTGAAACAGGGTGAGTTGTGTGGCATTGTGTTTCAGTGAGTTCTGCACATACTTGGCCCAGGGGAGAAACTATGACCAGTCTTTGGGATTCTCTAGGCAGAACACTCTTAGAAAACATCAAGTTTATTGGTTTACACATTTGACTTGGCTGTTGGCCTGAGGGTAATAACCTGAGGTAAGGCTCACCAATACTCCCAGGTTATCCATGAATTTTGTCCATAGTCTAGATGTGAATTGGGGTCCTTGATCACTCACTAAGTCCTCAGGGATCCCATAGTACTGGAACACATGGAAGAAGATGAGCTCCACTGTTTCAAAGGCTGTATGTAGCTCAGGCATGGGAGTGAGTCTTAGTGCTTTTAAGAACCGGTCGACGACTACCATAATGACTGTATGGTCTTGTGACCATAGGTCAGTGATGAAGTCTGTGGCCACATGGGACCAGGGTCTTTGGGGTGTGGGCAAAGGCATGAGCTTACCAGCAGGTGGAGTCTGGGACACCAAGCTTGAGCACAGGTGGAACAGGAGGAGCTGAACGTGATATCCATCTTTGTTTTCCCACCAATACTTTGTTCTGATAAGCTGATGAGTATGTTGGCTGTTGGGATGCCCTGTGGCAGGAGATGAGTGTGCCCACATGAGGCAACCCCGGCATTGCAGTAGGATGAACGTGAGACCTGGAGGACATAATGGTGGGTTGTGAGGCTGAGCTTGGGACAGTTCCTTATCAATTTCCCAAGTAAAGACATTAATGAAACACTTTGGTGGTAGTATGGGTGTGGATTCTTGGCTGGGTGTCGAAGAAGAGTGTATTCTGGATAATGCATCTGTCTTAGTGTTTCTAGAGCTGGGACGGTATGAATTGGTGAATTGAAAAAGGGTGAAGAAGAAGGCCCAACGTGCCAGACAAGGGTTCAGTCGCTTGGCTGATTTAAGATACTCTAGATTCTTGTGGTTGGTGAGGATGATGAATTGATGTGTGGTCCCCTCGATCCAGTGCCTCCACTCTTCTAAGGCCAATTTAATTGCTAGGTGTTCTTGGTTGTCTGTATTGTAGTTCTTTTTGACAAGTGTAAGTTTCTTGGAGAAGAATGCCACAGGGTGACATTTGTTTTTTTTCCGTGAAGCCTTGGGACAAGACTCCTCCCACTCCAGTTTCAGATGTGTCTACCTAAACTGTGAAGGGCTTTGCAGGGTCTGGGTGTCTGAGGATGGGCACTGTGGTGAAGGGTAACTTGAGTTGGGCAAAAGCATCTTCGGTCCCTTGGTTCCACTGAAGGCCCTTGGGCCCCTTCTTGAGTAAAGCATTGAGAGGAGTGACGATGGTACTGAACCCACGGATGAACCTTCTGTAAAAGTTGGTCAAACCTAGGAAGCATTGGAGCTCCTTAACTGTAGTGGGTTTGGACCAGGTGGTGACTGTGACTACTTTACTGGAGTCCATGCTAACCCCTCTTGCACTGATGACATATCCTTGGAACAAGATTTGGGTAGCATTCACATTTCTCTGCCTTGACGTACAAGTGATTCTCAAGGAGTCAGGTGAGTACTGCTTTCACATGCTCCTGGTGACTCACTTAATTTAGGGAATATCTTAAGATGTTGTTATTGTATGTCCCTGACATGGCTGGAATACTGAAGCATGGGAGGTAGGAAGTGAGATTAACACAGACTTTATTTTGATTCTTTCACTTTTCCACTTTTGCTTGACACATACAACACAGACATGCACTTTGGTCAGGAGAGAGCCTCTCTCTTTACTCTCTCCCTCCTTTTCTACCCTCCATCACTGCAAAACACACAGCATTAATCGACAACAGGTGTACTGACTCAGCCACTTACTTTCCCTGGCCCCATTCTCCATTCACAGACTGACGCTTGGCCATGCCCCCACTGCCACATACCCCCACCACCCGACTCAGGCCAGGGATCCATCTGGCCTGCAGTGGAACCCCCCTTTGACAGGACAAAGTCCGCCACCACCATCTGCAACCCTGGCCTGTGGACCAACCTTGAATGGCTGCAAGGTGAGATACCAACAGGTAATCCGCGCATTGGCATCCTTTATGCGGTGGAGCCATTGGAGCGGCACATGGTCCAAACAGAGAGTGAAAGGGTGCCCCGCAAGTAGTATCCGGAGAGTGAGGACTACCTACTTGATGATCTTTCTAGATGGTGCTGCATTTACTTTCACACATTGAGAGCTTGCAACTGATGTACAGCACTGGATGTTCCTTGCCCTCCACCTTCTGGGACAGAACAGCCCCCAGCCCGCTGTCTGATGTGTCCATCTGTAAAATAAAGGGGAGAGAGAAGTCAGGGGAGTGTAGAAGTGGCTTACCACACAGTGCATCCTTCACCTTCGTGAAGGTCTGTTTGCACTGCTCCATCCACTGGACCCAATCTGGTGCTCCTTTTTTAGTGAGATCAGTCAGCAGGTTGATGATGTCCAAATAATTAGGTATGAACCTGCGATAGTAGCCAGCCAGCCCCAGGAATTCTCTCATCCCTTTTTTGGTCTTGGGCCTTGGGCAGGCTGCAATCGCTGCAGTCTTGTCAATTTAGGGACACACCTGCCCATGACCCAAGTGGAAACCTAGATACCATACTTCCACCTGCCCAAGTGCACACTTTGAGTTAGCTGGGAGACCCGCGTGCCTCAGTGACTCCAGGACAGCCCTAAGGTGTTCTAGGTGCCGCAGCCAATCATTGCTATATATAATGGTGTCATTTAGGTAGGTCACAGCATAGGCAGCATGGGGGCACAGGATCTTGTCCATGAGCCGGAGGAGCATAGCAGGAGCCACAGATAACCCAAAAGGAAATGTGAAGAATTGGTGTAATCCGAATGGTGTGGAAAAAGCTGTTTTCCCTCGGGATAGAGGAAGGGCATCTACCAATATCCCTTTGTCAAATCCAGTGTCGAATAAAAGTGAGCAGCGCCTAATCAATTGAGCAACTTTTCAATGTGAGGCGTTGGGTACGCATCACATTTAGACACTGCGTTGACTTTTCTGTAGTCCACACAGAACTGGACTGACCCGTCAGTCTTGGGGACCAGGACCACTGGGCTACTCCAGTCACTGTGCACACCTCGATTATGCCCATTTCGAGTATGGCCTTGAGTTTGTCTTGAACCACTTTTTTTTGTTTGTTTGAGCAAGTGCTATGGGTAGCTAAGCACCACCACCCCTGGGGACGCTTCAGTGTGGTGTTCTATGAGGTGAGTGCGACCGGGAAGGGGAAAGAACACATCCGAAAATTCCATTTGCAACTTGACAACCTCCATGAGTTAGGCCAGTGAGAGTTGGTCTCCACAGGGGACTAGAGCAGTTTGAGTGGTTACTTTTGTTTTTACTTCTGGCCCCTGCTCTGCCTTCTCCAGAACTATGAATGGCAATGCCACAGGGACCCCCTTGTTCCAATGTTTTAGCAGGTTGAGGTGGTATATTTGTAATGCCCTGCCACTATCCATTTGCCTTACCTCATCATCAATGTCCCTGATTCACCATGTGACCTTGAAGGGCCCTTGCCACTTGGCAACCAATTTGGAGCTTGAAGTGAAAACTTTATCTTCCAGGGTAAACTTTCTAAGGTGCATGGCCCTGTTGTACAGCTGGGCTTGACATTCTTGTGCCTGCCGTAAATTCTCTTAGGTTAAGCGCATGAGGGTGTGGAGCTTTGCGTACAGGTCAGGAATGTACTGAATTTAATTTTTACTCGTTGAAGGTTCCTCCTCCCAATTTTCCCACAGCATGCCCATATAACAATTTGAATGGAGAAAATCCTATGTAGGCTTGTGGGACCTCTCGCACTACGAATAACAGGCTCAAGCCGTTTATGCCAATTACATGCATCTTTGCTTACAAAGTTCCAAATTCAATTTTTAAGTGTTTGTTTGAACTGTTCTACCAAGCCATCTGTTTTTGGATGATAGACACTGGTGCGGATGGATTTAATTCCCAATAACCCATACAGTTCGCAAAGTGTTTGTGATATAAACATAGTGCCTTCGTCAGCCAGGATTTCTTTGGGAATCCCAACTTGGGAGATACCATGGAAGAGTACCTCCACAATACTGTGTGCTGAAATATTGCGGAGAGGCACCGCTTCCAGATATCACGTTGCATCATCCACCAGGATTAAAATAAAGCGATATCCCCATGCTGACTGATCTAATGGCCTGACGAAGTCCATGCCAATTCTTTCGAAGAGGGTCTCAATTAGAGGGAAAGGGCACAAAGACACTTTTGAGGTGGCTGCTGGATTTACTAGTTGGCATTCGTGGCACACTGCGCACCACTGGCGGACATCCCCACAAATCTCTGGCCAATAGAACTGGGCAATTATTCAGGCTAGTATTTTATCCTGACCTAAATATCCAGTCATTAGATTAAAGTGAGCCGCATGGAATACGAGTTCCCTATGGCTCTTTGGGATTAACAACGGAGTTATTTGTTTGCCAGTTAGTGTCCTGTGTCACTTGATACAGCCTATCTTTAATAACTGGAAAGAACAGGAAGGAGGGTGTCACATTTGGCTGGATGGGTTGACCATTGATTACTCTCACTTGGTCAAACGCATGATGCAGAGTCTGTTCTAATGGGAAATTCTTGAGGGTATCCCGAGAGAGGGAGAAGGGGCGGGCTGCTCCCTGCTCCTGATATCGCCCTGACGTGACACAGCTTCCCTAGTCAATGCTGCACCGGTATCCCCTCATGACATATTACTGCAGGACCTGCCCACTACTATAAGTTCCATTAAACCTCTAAACTCAGCCAAACAGTTCCCAGAATCAGTTGAGATGTGGGT
The DNA here is from genome assembly GCA_026122135.1 of Cathorops aguadulce. Taxonomy (NCBI): domain Eukaryota; kingdom Metazoa; phylum Chordata; class Actinopteri; order Siluriformes; family Ariidae; genus Cathorops; species Cathorops aguadulce. The sequence continues at coordinate 14,260,887 of JAPEIY010000001.1, read as the reverse complement.
TAACCTCCGCCTTTACACTATGCTTTTCTCCCCGAAATAGGATGTGGACACACACTAGTGGATATTCGTGAACATCCCCATGCACACATACAACCTTCACCACTTATGCTTTCCCTGATGCCTCACCTAGCACCAGGCTTTGGTGGATTGAGGTCTGATTACACTCGGAATTCACCAACATGTGATGCATATCCCCTTGAATACTAGCTGGTATACAATATGCTCCAGCCTAATTGAGGGTGGGCTCTGGTGTGTCAGGGATTTGGGCCACAGCTCCCACCTCCATCGCAGAACACTGACCCTGGAGATGCCTAGCTTCCCCCCAGCACCACCATACCAGCCCAGGCTTCACTTCTGTACCGGTGCTATGGGAGTTGCTCACCTGGGGGGCAGAAGACACAGAAGAGGAAGAAAGGAGGGGGGCACCATGGGTATGGCGAGTTGGCTGGGGGGCCGGCCTCTGCTTCCATGGTGGGGGAACAGGGTGGGGATGGGGAGAGGGAAGAGAGGAGGAAGAAGAGGAAAAGAGAAGAGGCAGAATGTCTTCCTGTTGCTGAAACTGCTGCCAAATAGTCTTCCACCAACTCAGTAGCTTAATCCAGCAATACTATGTGGTGGCACTCGACCCCTTCTGCTGTTCCTTCCAGAAGCCGTGTGATGAACTGCTCCAGTGTCACCATGTCGATGATCCCCTCGGCATTGCGGTCATCTGGCCTCAGCCACTGCCGCCAGACATCCCAGAGCTGTAGGTCAAATGTGAATGGCTGGCTGACTTCTTCCAGTGTCAACATGCGGAAGCGCTGGCACTGTTGTTCTGAGGAGTAGCTGACACACTGCAGGATGGCTTGCGTCAAGTCAGCATAGACAGACTGACTGTCAGCGGGGAGCTATTACATGGTGAGCTGTCTCCCCAGTCAGCAGCAGTAATAGACATGCTGTGTGTTGCTCGACCATCCACCCCCATGCTTTGGCTGCTTGCTCAAAGAGCACAATGAAAGCTTCCAGATCTTCATGCGACCTTATCTTTGTGAACATGATGTGGGGTGGGTCTGCAGTGGTGGAGGTCGAAGACTCCGCCGAAGTGAGCAGGTGCTGGAACACCTGGCGATCTTCCTGCTGGGCCAGCAGAAGGGCTTCAAAGCATTTGTTCTTGTTCTTTTTGGAGGGTGATCAGCACTCAGTGCTGGCTCGGCTGGGCAGCACCGAGGGCATGGATGAGGTCCTTGAGCTGGGTGGACTCCATGGGTGGTCTGCTTCAGTATCCTGGGTTTTGACACCACTGTAGTATGCCCTTGACATGGGTGGAATACTGAAGCATGGCAGGCAGAAAATGAGATTAACACAGATTTTATTTTGAGTCTTTCACTTTCACTTTTCCACTTTTGTTTGATGCATACAACACACAGACATGTGCTTTGGTCAGGAGAGATCCTCTCTTCACACTCTCCCTCATTTTCTACCTTCCATCATCATTGCAAAAAACACACACATTTAATCAACAACAGGTGTACTGATTTTGCCACTCACCTTTCCTGGCCCTGCCCTCCATTCACAGACCAACACTTGGCCACATCCCTGCTGCCACAGTCATCTATGTAGGTAATCATATAGCATCCAAGCATGTCTCCAAGTATGTCATTTATCAGACACTGGAACATGCTGGGCATGCAAAAGAGCCCATATGGCATCAGGCAGTACTCAAAGTGCCTGAAGGTGGTGCTAAATGCAGTCTTACATTCATCACCTTCCCGGATACACACCAGGTTGTAGATGCTCCTGAGGTCTAGTTTGGTGAAGATGCGAGCATCTCATAGTTGTTCTTGGGCTGAGGGCATGAGTGATAGTGGATAAAGGTATTTCACCATGATCTGGTTAAATCCTCTGTAATCTATACAAGATTGGAGGACCCACCCCCTTCAACAAAGAAGTCTGCGATGCTGAAGATGTGGATGGATGTAACCCTGTTGTGGTGCTTCTTGTACATATTCCTCCATGGCAGTTTGCTCTGCGATTGAGGGGGAAGATATGACAATGCAGAGGTGTGGTACCTGGGTAGAGGCTAATGGTGCAATCATAGGGTCTGTGAGGAGGCAGTTCACTGGCTTTTCCCTGACTGAAGACTTCTTTAAACTCATAATAGCAGGTTGGAATGTGTTCGATGCCTCCAGGTGAAGGACTCCCCACAGATGTAGAGGCTAGGGTAATTTGGGGCAGTTGCTAGCAGTTTGGATGGCAGGATGGGGACCAGTGTAGAATCTCTCTATTCTTCCAGGAGATAAGAGAGTCATGGAGCTGCAGCCAGGGGAACCCCATGGTGATGGCTTCATTGGGAATGTGAGTGATAAACAATGAAATGCATTCTTTGTGCATGGTACCCACCTGAATTTTCAGAGGGGTAGTGCAAGTGGTAATGAACCCCCCTCCCCAGTGGGTCCGCCATCAATGGCTTTCAGACTTGTGGGTTGTGGGAGTTCTTCTGAGGGCATCTCAAGCCTTTGAACAACCTCATGGTCAATGAAGTTGCCCTCAGTCCCTGAGTCTATCTGTGCAGAGAGAACATGGGAAGACACAGATTTAATAATACTTTGAGTTTGAGGAATTGCTGGAGAGAAGAGGCTTTGTGACTCAATGGGGCCATTGCATTTGCTTCCTTCCCAAGTTTGTCATGCTTTCTTGGGTTGGGAGGTCTGATTGGGCAGTGGACTATCAGATGACCTGGCTCACCACAGTAAAAACTTAGTTCCTCCGGGCCTCTCCTTTCTCTCTGAGTGGGGCATACAAGTGTTAGAAACTTCCATTGGAGTAGGGGACTGGGTTGGCTGGATGTTTATGGGAGAGTGCTGCAAGAAAGGCCTGTTGCAGAGGAGGTTGTCCAGTCTAATAGCCACATCAATCAGAGAGTCCAAAGTGTCCTGATCATCACAGCATGCAAGTTCTGTCAGGATGAGTGGATCCAAACCTTGGCAGGATATGGCTTTCAAAGCTGGCTTATTCCATCCACTGCCAGCCTTAAGAGTACAGAACTTGAGGATGTTTTCAGCCATTTTTCTTTCTTCTTGCCATATAGTCAGCAGCTTTTCTCTTACTTCTATGCCTTCAGGCTGATGGTCAAACACTCTCTTGAATAATTCCATGAAGTGTTTGTAGGAGGTTGTGAGCTTGCTGCCTCGTTCCCATACAGCATTGGCCCAGTGAAGCACCTGGCCAGTGAGCAGATTGAGAAACTGAGCGATCTACTGTTGTTCCAGTTTGTACTGTGAAGAACAGTGAGCATTGTAGGTGGAAGCTCTTGCAATCTGATACCTCACCAGAGAATTTGTCTGATCAAAGAACAAATGGTGATGAGCTTATATTCAGCACGGAATGTCTTAGGAAGGCCTGTGAGACACCAGCAGGGAGTTGTGATCTGCAAATGTTCATCACTCACTTACAACTTAGGGTGTTGTTCTAACAGACATCCCTTTGCAGAAAGAAGTTTGCTTTGTCTCCTCTGCTGTGTCTATGATGGAGAAGTATCCCATGAGAGATGCAGGCACTTATGGATGGTAAGGACACACTGAGCAATACTTCACACTGACTGTGACTGAGGTCTTGATGTTCAGGTGGTTAATGAATCTGTACTGATGAACAGGTGAGGTGGAAATTAGAATTCTGGAGAGGGAGGGTGCTGAGGTACTTGGGAGTTGTAGTCTGTGGTGGCCATTTTTGGAGGCTGCCATGAACTCTGATTGCTGGCACTGTCCGTGATACAATGCCTCATACACGTTACCCACAACTTGGTTGTCCTTCTATATTGCACATAACATAATTCAGTTAGTTGTATTTAGATTGTAGTATTTTGATGAACTAAACAAAATAGTGATCATAAATAAAGCCATCATTAGCATGTGCCTCAAAAAGTGCACTGGTAATTGGGCCATAGACATAGCGACTGGGCAAACATAAAGTTGGCTTAGGTCCAACCAAATTGGCTATACACCAGTGCATTGCAACCTCACAGCTTCATGGTCCTTGGTTGTGGAACCATGATGTTCTTCCCATGTTCCTCCTGGATCTCCAGTTTCCTTCTACCTTCCAGAGAGCACAGTGGTGCCTGAAAGTTTGTGAACCCTTTAGAATTTTCTATATTTCTGAATAAGCATGACCTAACACATCAGATTTTCACACAAGTCCTAAAAGTAGATAAAGAAAACCCAGTTAAACAAATGAGACAAGAATATTATACTTGGTCATTTATTTATTAAGGAAAATGATCCAATATTACATATCTGTGAGTGGCAAAATTATGTGAATCTCTAGGATTAGCAGTTAATTTGAAGGTGAAATTAGAGTCCGGTGTTTTCAATCACCTGGGGGAGAGTAAACTTCTACCAGGCGCATCCTCCCGGTGGCGGATGGAGAAATACCCTGCTTCTGTAGGGCAGTCTCGAATACCCAATAAGAGATCTTGGACCAAATCCCTGGAAAGGGAGTGGTGCCCCTACCAGGTAAAATAACCAAGAAAAACAATGGAAGTGCCACAAGA
>JAPEIY010000001.1:13943761-13954264 GCA_026122135.1 Cathorops aguadulce | reverse complement strand
CAATTAAAATATATTTAGTACAAAATTAGTTGTTCCAAAATAGCATGCCTCAAGTTAATTAATCATAAACACACTTGAAGTATATTGATGAATAGTGTGGCTTCAAGTACACAGAAGTATGCTAAATTTTAGTACACTTAGCACATTTATTTTTCACCCGGGCCCACTCTTGGAGGATACATGACTTTGGATGTGGAATTTTTTGGAAAGCTCAGAGTTCACAAGTTTTGACATGTTTGCTGACATTTTCAGAAATGTTGATATTTCTAATAACCATCTTTTCATGATGCTTTTGCATTCCTTACCTTTGCATTTGCATCTGTATTGTCCACTCGTTAGCTTGCCAAATTGTTAATGTTAGCCTTGGTGGCTTCTACATAACATTGCCTCGCAGCACCATTCTGATGATGATTTACCACTTCAAAGACCAGCGTTTTGTTTGTGCGACTTCCCACATCATAATCAAAAGTACAAGTTCCATTTGAAGGCAGCATATTTGTCAGGTCAGTTAATTTCATCAGATTAATTAAAAATACCAAAATTTTAGACAATTAGCCATTCTCATCATACAGATGCACAAAAAATCTTCTGTACCCTGTTGCTTGATTGATTTCGGGAAGAACATGTAAGCACTTGATTACCTGGTTGCTGTTTGATCACACTGAACTTTGAGGTTGGATTTGGCCACAGCAGCTGCCAGTATGCAGAGTTCACACATCAGAATCTGTCTGAGTAGAGAGACAAAAATTTGGACCAACTTCAAATACAATGCAAAGAAAAGGTACAAGATGTGGTTCAGAGCTTGCACACTATCTGGGAACTCCCTTTTTTGCCTTTCAGTATTTGATTAATAGTCTTTGTCCCACCTTCCTGAGTTGAGGCAGTGAAGAATTATGAACAGGCATGACAGTTCAACGTGCACTTTATTTTAATGTTCACTTTTCAGTGAGTCTAACGCACACACACACACACACACACACACACACACACACACACACACACACACACACACACACACATATGTTGGAGAACACAGCTCACTCTGTCATTACTGGCCATCTGCAAGATGCACAGAGACATGCATTAACAGACAGCCAGTAATTATACACAGGTGTAACTCGTCACATGTTACCTGCTGGTTCAACCTGACTCCTCACCATTCGCAGCCAATGCTCAACCACACCCTCGCTGCCACATACCCCCACTACCTGACTCAGGCCAGAGAGCCATCCAGCCTACAGCTGATTTCCCCCTGGTGACAGAAGTAATCCACTGACACCACCTGTACCCCCGGCCTGTGGACCACCTCGAATTTAAAGGGCTGAAGGGCCAGATACCAATGAGTGATCTGTGTGTTTGCATCCTTCATGTGGTGGAGCTACTGGAACGGGGCATGGTTTGAACAGAGCATGAAAGGGCATCATAGCAGGTAGTACCAGAGAGTGAGAATCACCCACAAGATGGCCAGACACTCCTTCTTGATGGTGCTGTACTTACTTCTTCGGCATTCCATTGATTTTGATGATGACATCTGTATAAGGGGAGTTAGTTATTCTTCGCAAGCATGCCTATGAGCTGCTAAACCCACATTTGTGCAGCAAAAATGTCTACATCAGTGGCATTGAAAGCTTGTTCCTGTTGATAATATGGGATGCATTTGGCGCTTCTTGAGGTACAATTCTCTCCGTTTTTCCTCCACAGCTCTCTTGGCTCTGCTGATTTTCTGTTGCCACTTCTTGTGGTCCTCAGCATCCTTCTCCCATGTGTTGGGGTTGATTTGGCTGGTCTTCATATGGCATTTAAGTATGTCTTTGTAATGAAGCTTTTGTCCTCCTTGGTTCCTCTTTCCTCTAGCAAGCTCTCCATAGAACATCATCTTGGGCAGCCGAGTATCTGGCATCCTTCTCACGTGCTCTGCCCACTTGAGTTGTGAGGCAGTGATGATTGCTTCTACATGTATGGTGTTTGCTCTTTCCAGAACATCAACATCAGGGATTTTATCTGGTTATTTAATGCCCTGGATTTGGCGCAGGTGTCTGAGTTGGATTCGAGTGAGTTTCCTCAAGTGTTTTCGGTAGAGTATCATGGTTTCTGTGGAGTACAGCAGTACAGGAATAAAAACAGTGTTGTATACTTTGATTTTAGTGGTGAGTCTGATGTCATGGCAGGACCATAGCTGCTTGTGCAAGACACTGAAGGCTTTATTCGTAGATTGTATGCGCCTATCCACTTCTAAGTTAGAGCTGTTGGTACTTGTAACAGTGCTGCCTAGGTAAGTGAAGGAATCAGTAAATTTCAGTGCCTTGCCATTCACTTGTATACATGGTTCAGGATCTGCAAAGGTGCTGTGTGGAGGTGGCTGGTAAAGCATCCCTGTTTTTGACAAATTGATTCTAAGCTCAAACAGAGAAGCAGTACTGGTGAAGCGATCAACAATCCCCTGCATGTCATCAGGGTCAGTTGCTACGAGGGCTGAGTCATCAGCATAAAGTAGCTCATGGATGCATATCTCTCTGGTTTTGGTAGCAGCTTTCAGTCAGGTGAGATTGTATAGCCCTCCATCTATGCGACTTCGAATGTACACGTCCTTTGTTAGATCAATAGACATTGTCTCTAGGACTGCTGTGAGGTAGAGAGTAAATAAAGTTGGTACCAGTCAACTCTATGCTTAATTTCAAAACTGTCACTGATGTCTCCTCTGATTGTGACTTTCCCAGTCATTCCATCATGAAAGAGTCTAATCATTCTAGGTGGACATCCGTAGACTTCAAGCACTTTCCATAAGGTTTCTCTATCAACAGAGTTGAAGGCTTTGGAGAAATCAACAAAAAACACTTAGAGAGTTTGGTTTTGCTCAAGTGCTTTTTCTTGAAGTTGTCTCAGTGAGAATATCATATAAGAAGTAGATCTGCCAGCTCTGAAGCCACATTGACTGTCAGGTAGTATATCTTTTGAGAGACCCTTTAACTGATTGAAGATGATTTTTTCTAAGACTTTCCCAGCAATAGATAGCAGAGATATTCCCCTGTGATTTCTGCATTCAGAGCTATCAGAGCCGTTCTGCATTCAGGTTGTGAGTTGTTTTCTAGCATGGTTTGGACATTCCATGTAGCCACAGTAAGTTTCTTTGTCTTTTCGACCGCTGAGGTGGAGACCTGCTGGCCATGGTATGCCAGCCAGGTGTAGGCATGGGCAAGCTTTGTTTACCCCTGCTTTTCTAGGGGTGTCCCGTCCCGGGGCAGGCAGCGCTCTCCCTAAATAGGGCTGCCTGCTCACCGACGCAGCTGCCTCAATTCTGTTATCGTCCATTCTTCAGCAGGATTGTGACCATCATCCTGCTAGTGGGAGCTCTGCCTGTGTGCAGAGCTCCCGCTAGCAGCTTCCAGCTTCTCAGGCCTGCTGCCATTGCGTTCACCCCATCACCACAGGGCTTGTCTTAACTCTCTGAAATCATGCCATGCATGGTGTTAAAGACAGACAGTGTCGTGCCCCAACCATCTAGTCTCTCTGGACCTCCAGGTCTGGTCCAGGTGGTGCACTACTGCACAACAGGCTTGGTAAACAGGGTGGTTGGCCCACAGTAGCAGCTATCTTGCTAAATGGTGCCATCCATTGACCAAAAAGTGGTTCTTCTGCATGCCACCTGGTGATGAGTCATTGACCTGCAGGTTCTTCTGCCCCAGACCACTGGCACACCCTGCTGTCAACACTCCTTTGGATGTGGTTTAACGTCATACCCAGGACAGGATACAGTTTAACATCATACCCAGGACAATAGACTTTTGCATCAAGAGCTTGTGACTGATGTATAGCACTGGGTGCTTCTCCTCCTCCACCAACTGGGACAAAACTGCCCCGGCCCTCTATCCAATGTGTTGTTCTGTAAAACAAAAGACAGAGAAAAGTCAGGTGAATGCAACTACCCCCCAGACACAAAACCACTTTAACTTGAGCAAAAGCCCATTTGCATGTCTCTGTCCACTGGACCGGATCTGGTGCACCCTTTTTAGCGAGGTCAGTGAGTGGGCTGGTGATATCCAAAAAAATTAGGCACGAACTGCTTATAATAGCCAGCCAGCTCCAGGAACTGCTTCACCCCATTTTGGGTCTTAGGTCTCGAGTAAGCCACAATTGCTGCAGTCATCAATTTGGGGACACACCTGCTCATGATCCAAGTGGAAGCCCAGATACTGTACTTCCACCCATCCAGTTGCATACTTCATGTTTGCTGTGAGCCCAGCACACCTCAGCAGCCTCAGGACAGCCCTTTTGATGTTGTAAATGCCACCGCCAATCATTGCTATAAACAATAATGTCATTCAAATAGGCAGCAGCATACAGACTGTGGGGATGGAGAATTCTGTCCATGAGATACTGAAATGTTGCCAGGGCTCAAAACAACCCAAAGGGAAGGGTGACAGATTGGTGTAAATCAAACAGAATGGAAAAGGCCATTTTCCCACAGCATAATGGAGTCAAGTGTATCTGCCAAAATCCCTTTGTAAAATCCAGTGTTGAATAAAAGTGAGCCGTGCCAAACTGATCGAGCAGTTCATCAATGCAAGGCATCGGATATGTGTCAAATTTAGACATCAGTTTGACTTACATATTGATGGTCCACATAGAACCAGACTGTCCCATCAGTCTTAGGAACTAAGAACACTGGTCTGCTCCAGATTACCCCCATGTCAAGCATTACCTTGAGTTTATCTCAAATCACATTTTTCTTGTGCTCAGGGAGCCAGTACAGGCAGGTGTGCACCACCACCCTGAGAGAGTCTCTGTGTGGTGCTCTCTGAGGTTACTGCGGCCAGGGAGGGATGAAAACACATCACAGAATTCCTCCTGCAACTTATAACTTGTGCTTTCTGGGACAGTGAGAGGTGGTCTCCACAGGGGACTGGGATGAATTGGGCCACACCATTTGGACTTACTTCCAGTCCCAGCTCCACCTTCTCAGGAACTACCATTGCCAGAGCCACAGGAACCTCTTTTCTCCATGGGTTCTGGAGATTAAGGTGGTAAATTTGACATGCATCACACCTATCTCTTCACCTGACCTCATAGTCAACTTCCCCAATTCACCATGTGACCTCAAAGGGCCCTTGCCATTTGGCAAGTAAATTTGAACTTGATGTAGGCAGTAAAATGAGTAGTTTATCTTCCAGTGCAAATTCCCTTAGCCATGTCCCTCTGTTGTACAGGTGGGATTCACACCTGTAGCAAATTCTTCTGGGTTATGTCACTTAGTTTGTGGAGTTTTGCTCTCAGGTCAAGTATGTACTGAATTTCATTTTTGCTTTGAGAAAATCCATCCTCACAATTTTCTTGGTGACGTTTAAGATGCCATGGAGCTTAAACCCATACAGCAATTAAAATGGGGGAAATCTGGTGGAGGCTTGTGCGACCTCACGGACTGCAAACAACAGAGGGTCTAGCCACTTATCCCAGTTTCTATTGTCCCTGTGAACGAACTTAAGAATCATATTTTTAAGCATTTGAATCCTGACTTGGGAGATAACACAGAACAGTGCCTCTGCAATACTATGTGCAGAGATATTGCAAAGAGGCACTGCTTCCAAGTATCACATTGCATAATCCACTATGACTTATACAAACCCTCATGCAGCTCAGTCTAATGACGTGACAAGATCCATGCAATTCTTTCAAAAGGGATCTTGATTAATGGTAATGGACACAATGGAGCTTTTGGCATGGCTGCTGGGTTTACCAGCTGGCATTTGCAACAAGCTGCACATCACTTGTGGACATCAGCATGAATCGTTGTCCAATAAAAGCGGGCTATGAAATGATTTAATGCTTTATCCTGACCTAAATGCCCAGCCATGGGATTATGATGAGCCGCATGGAATAAAAGTTCCTTACAACTCTTTGGGACCAACAGCTGTGCTGTCTCTTCTTTAGTTTGAGTGTCCTGTCAAATGAGTATCAGATCTTATCTGGCAGATGGAGGAAATAACACCAGACCTTCAGGACACGGACATAGTTAAGATTTTCAAGAAAGGAGATAAATCCAACTGTGGGAACTACCATGGCATTCCCCTTCTTGTAATTGCTGGAAAGATCATCGCCAGAATCCTCGCCAATCGTCTAGTCCTGCATACTGAAGGCTCTCTACCAGAGTCTCAATGTGGATTCTGTCCTTACAGAGGAACAACAGACATGATCTTGACTGCCTGGCAGTTGCAAGAGAAATGTCAGGACCAACGTCAACCACTTTATATGGCCTTTATAGATCTGAAAAAGGCAGTTGACTCCATCAGTCAAGTAGCTCTGTGGCAAATTCTGGCTAAATACGGCTGCCCTGAGAAGTTCATCACTACCCTTAGACTCCTTCATGAATGCATGTCTGCCAGAGTTCTCGGCAGCCGAGGTGACAGTGAGGCCTTCAAAGTACAAACTGGCATAAAACAAGGCTGCATAATCACACCTACTCTTTTCTCCATCTTCATAATTTTCCATCTAATACAAGACAGACTGCCCGATGGTGTAGAGGTCATCTATAGAATGGACGGGGGGCTGTTTAATCTCCGAAGGCTGAAGGCAAGAACTAAGACTACTATAACCTCACTCATCGAGCTACAGTACGCAGATGATAATTGCGTTTGTGCCACATCAGAGGGTCAACTCCAAGCCATTCTGGGTGCTTTCACACACACGTATGAGAGCCTCGGCTTCTCTGTAAACATGAAGAAGATGGAGGTCCTTTACCAACCTGTTAGTACCTGTTAGTGCTCTATCAACAAAAGCTCACATCGACGCTGAAGTCACATACCGTCTAAAAGCCGCAGGCTATGCCTTTGGTAGGCTGCATAAGAGAGTGTTCGAAGAGAGGGGGCTAAAGAAAGACACTAAACTCCTTGTTTACAAGGCTATTGTGCTACCCACCCTTTTATACAGCTCAGATTCTTGGACAACCTATAGGAGACACCTCAACTGCCTCGAAAAATATCATCAGCACTGTCTGCAATGGATCCTGGGTGTGACCTAGCAGGATCGATGGACCAGTAACAGCATTCTTGATTAAATGCACTATACCAGCACTGAGGCCTTAATAATGAAAAATCAACTACGTTGGACTGGCCATGTGGTCAGATTAGACGACTCGCGCTTCCCAAAACAGATTTTCTATGGGGAGCTGAGATCAGGCACTAGATCACAAAGGGGACAATGAAAGCATTTCAAGGACAATCTCAAAGCAAATCTCAAAGTGTGTAACTTCAGTCTGCCAGCCTGGGAAGACCTGGCATGCGACAGAGATGGTTGGCGAGCCTCGGTTAGGGAGGGCATGGTGCTCTTTGAGCAGGAGCGCCATTGCAAGGCAGAAGTAAAGTGTCAGTGCCACAAGGAACATGATGAACGTGCCCCTTGTCGGCCACAGTCTGCTTTTAACACATGCTCCATATGCGGCAAAATGTGCGCCTCCAGAATAGGGCTTGTAATCTACCAGCGGGTGCATAAGTGAACTTGATTAGACAATCCTACTTGATTACAAGGGATCCTAAGAGAGAGAGAGAGTTTGAGTGTCCTGTGTCACTCAGTATAGCTTGTCCTTAAAAAAAGAAAAAAATATGGAAAGGAACACACAATGTTAGGCTGGAGGTTTTGCCCATCAGTTACTCTCACTTGGTCAAAATCATGCCTCAGAGTCTTGTCTCGTGTCAGCTTTAGCGGAAAATCCATGGGATTCTCAAGAGAGAGAGGAGGGGCAGTGCCCTGTCTGTCATCATAATGCAAAGCTGACACAGACGGCCCTGATATCCCCCCCCTCCAGTCAACATTGCAGCAGGATTCTTCCATGACATGCTAATGCAGGACCCATCCACTACTAACTGTTTTATTAGAGTATTATACCCTGGACAGTCTGTTCCCAAGATAAGTGGATGAGTGAGGCTTGAGTTATCTGCTGCCTCCACACTATGCTTTTCTCCCCATTAATGTGACCGGCATTAGCGGATTGCAGGTTTACACTTTCTAGAGTCTTAGCTTGATGCTCTGCCAACTCCCTGCATCTTTATCCACATATAAAAAGGTGAATGAAATACCACAGGACCATGCATAAAAGTTTACCAGTTTACTTTCACTCAAAACGTGTGATACAAAACAAATATTCATTTCCAATATTAAGTTATATAATCTACAGAGAGAGATATCCTGAGAGATAAAAAAAAAAAAGTGTCGCTCCACTCTCTCCTTGCCTGACTGACTAAAGCCCTTTCTACAACAACAAAATCCCAACAGTCTCATGTGACTACCAAAATAAAGTTCTGCTATAACTCGTAAGCAATGACCATAGTCATCCCAAAGTACAAGTTGTAGTATTTCTAGTGATTGATTTAATAAACAGTCATTTTACATCATAAATTATGAATGGAAATTGTTCATGATCTAAAATAATCATTCTAACAAATATAAAACTGTGATATTATATGCTGTTTTTTGAGAACTTAAGAAAATTGACACTAAAAACAGCTGAATGCTGAAGTGGTTTGCATGATGTAATGTATCAAATTATAGTATCTGCGCATTGAGATTATTCAACTATCTCATCATTGCACGCTGTCTCCGCCTGTGACTCATGTTTCACTGCAATGAGAAGCATGGCAGGTTATGCACCTCTGTATGGAGTTACTTGTATAAACTGGTTAAAATGTTTATATCTTTATCTAAAGTTTCTTTTAGGAACAGATTATATTAGCTTGACTTGCATAGAACTTTTCTTCTCCAAACCTCACTTGGCCTGTGGTGTGTGCTAATGCAAAAATAATTTAATTAGTTCTGAAATTGTAGGAGATATCTAATATATGTAAGTAAATTACAACTTTGCATTTTGTGGTTCCTGTGAGATGCTGTCTGTTGTGTACAAACTGGAGGATATATTAGTGCTCAGTCTAAAACAGAGCAAACCATGTTTGCATTTTTGCTAAGAGTTTCGTGTTTCATGTGGTTTTTAGCTGTGGTTCAGGCCTGTGTGACAGCCTAGACCTGCTGTCTAATTGTGAAGCAAATTTTCTGTTTTCTCTTAAATATAGATTCAAGCGGGCACAAACTTGGAGGAGAGAAAAAAAAAGTTTTATTGAAGCTACAGGTTCATACACAGGTGTTGTCCTCTCTGAGAGCTAGTTCACTACCTACATTACCCCTTCTTCCAGGTTTCTCCCCACAAAACACACTTTCTCAAACCATTTATACTTAGATTCTTCACTCCAAAGTCATAGCAAAGATAAGGATGTTATCACGAACCCTTGAGGACTCAAACACACACACACCTTTTGTAACATATACCATTCTCTCTGTTCTATGCTATAGGTTTTACCCCTTATCTGTGACATGAGCTCATAAATACCTGTTTTAGGGCTGTAGTTTTAACACAAATCATTGGTCCAGAAACACACTCTCCATCAGCCGAGATTGATACTAAATCTAAAATAATGCAAATCTAAGAAAACCCTCTTAACCAATTTTCACCTGCTGAATATTGCTGTTCTCTGAAATAAAGTTAATGCAAATGATTAATACATTTCAGTCATGTAGTGTATTAACACATTCATGAGCATTTCTTAAATCTTTTAGAAAATAATGAGGGGATTTTATGAAACACTTATGTCAAAACTGGTGACTTTTCGCTCAGGTGACCTGAAAGAAAGAAGCAAAAACAATTGTTAATTATAATTATTGAGAACTAAGTTTGTGAAACATAGTATCTTATTGTGGCTACTAACTATCAACATATTGCTCATAGGTTTTAGAGGGTGGCTGCTCTTGGCAATCCAATGTATGTGAACATGGTAGCGTGTCATATACGACTTATGCCAAAATACCAGAAGCTGATTACAAGTCAGCTGTAGCTGCCAGTCACCACCATTATCATTTTTTCCCCACCAAGGTCCAGGATATTTGCAAAAATCTGAACTGTAAATAAGCCTAATAAATTATTAGCTGTAACTAAACTCATAAAATTGAAACAAACTGTGTAAACTATGCATGCATGTACTCTGTGGTGAACAGCACTGTAGATACTTGAATTCTTGTAAACAAAATGAACTCTGTGAGATGACATGTTTAAGTTTCTTAATTTAAGCCTCTGTTCATGTTTTTCTAAGTAAAGACATTTTATGTATGGAGGGCTAGCATGGAGAAAGGATACTAAAATACGTAAAAGAAAACACGTTTTAAAGTCAGACAGCAGGTTGTTAAGGTTTGTCATCATGAGGTTTTTTTTTTTCGTTTCCACTTCCGGTTGAGAGTACGTCGTGCGCGTTTGGCTGCCACTTCTCACCGGAGCTTTTCTATTTGATTTTTTTTCCTTTTCTATTTTTATTTACTTTTTTCTGTGTTGGTGTAGTTTGATGTTTGGGTGTTTTGTCCGCCGGTGGTGGTGTAGCTCTGGACCCAGTTTTGGGCGTCGGTTCCCTCCAGGCATTGTTTCGCCGTGAGTGAAGCCTGTGCTCCCAGCTGTGGACTGCAGTGAGCTCGTTGCTT